>JAOEGT010088242.1:0-14262 GCA_025447795.1 Speoplatyrhinus poulsoni | reverse complement strand
AAAGGGAGGTTTGGGGTCCCCTGCTGAAGCTGCTGCCGCCGCGACCCGACTCCGGATAAGCGGATGACGATGGATGGCTGGATGGATGGATGGATGGATTAGCATGAACTAAGCCCTTCTGACTGGTGAGCGCACATGTGTTGTATTATCATTGTCGTACCACCAAGTTATAATCTGAGTTTAGTGGGGTTCTCTAAAAATGTTTTTGTTTGTTTGTTTGTTTGGTCAAATAATCACATGGGATCACATAGGAAGGCGACAATGTGATATCCAAGTCAGGGAAAATTATCACTGAAACTGATCTTGTTTAATTAAACTATTTTAGATCTGTGCTTACAGTATATTATGATGTTCATCTGTTCTGTGTGGCTTATGATTGGCTGCCTTCTCTTAATCCAGTGTAAAACACACACACACACACCGAAAAAAAAGATAGTTGGATTACTTTTTGGTAGTAAAAAATAGTAAAAAAGCCTTCTTACGGTTATGCAGACAAAATAGACTAAAGTGGTCTGTGTTCTAGTTGTTCAAAAGTGACCGGTAATGGTCTATTTTTCAGCATTTACATAATATTCGACTGTGCCCCGTGAATAATATTGTAAGAGAAAATGGTGCATATGGCGTTCTTTTGCAGAACATACAGTATATGTGTAAGTAGTATCTTAATTAAATTGGCTAAAACAAGCGTATTTTAGCATATTTAACACAAATACAGCTTTCAGCTGCTTTACTGCTTCTTTACTGCTTTTCATGGGAGCTCAGACCCACTGAATCTCAGCTCCCACTGGCTCCCACATAACTGAAACCCTGCACACCACTTTCAGCTATTCACTTCAATTATCAATAAAAAGACGGTGCCCTTACTGCACCCGTGGAACCTCCCCTGCCACTCAAACATACAGTACATCTGAGCATCTTGCATCCTATAGCAGCAAATAAAATGAGAAATGCTATGGCTGAATCAACACCTCCATATAAAATATATGTTCTCATTTCTTCTTTACTTTTCCAGAAATATTGATCCAACAGCTGGAAGAGTGGAAAAGGTTCTCATGACCTTTTTTTTTTTTTACAGTAACACCCTGAAAAATAATTTAATTATTCTCCTCCATGCTGTTGAAAAGAGAGAAAAATATATGATCTGGAGAAAGGCGCTGATGACGGAAACGATATGGGACAAGGATGAAATGAGAAAAAAAAGATGGGAAATTACTTTTTTCCCTCCCGGAGAGAAACAATGTCAATCATTTCCAGGTACTGTACAGTTGACAACTTTTTAATTAACATTTTTGAGGGAGGTTATAATTGAAGGAGTTAGAATATGTGTATATTCAGAAATGTATCTATCCATCAACAGTTGATTACTGGTTGATGTGGATCAGCCAATATTTGTAAGTGCAAAATGTATCCGGACACAAACAAAGGTGTCCGTTGAGCATCTTAAAGATGGCTGAAATAGGTGGCATAATGAACTCCATTGTCTCCTGTGATTTAACTGGCAAAGAAGCTCGAATTGCAGTTAGTGTTTTCTTCGTATTAGCAAATAAAGATTTCTTTTTTGGGGGGCGTTCTGCCATTACCAGTGGTAATAAATACCGCTATTGATTATTTCATCAGGACCTGGGGTGATTTATACCCTCCTCATTAATTAGATATTGATTTATTACATAACTTGTTGGCCTGACAATCTGTTGGCTTTTTGTTATTGTGTATTTGTTATAGCTTGTCACTGTGAGCACTGAATACTTTTAGTAAGATTAAATATTAAGGCGCTGTTGTTTTCTCTCCTCTTACTTTCTCATAGATTACCATTGGGAGTGTGAAATGCCAAAGTCAATACTAGCAAAATGGTGGTCTGTGATAAAGACTGCTCATTTTCTGAGAACCCCTTGGCTGTTTCTCTAGGCCATTTGATTAGGCTAAGCTGGAGGGCTCCACTCAGCTGGATACAGGCCCTGGATGGCCAAATAAGAGGCCAGAGTGACAGAGAGGAGAGGGGTCGAGAAACACAATCCAGCAGAAATATATACAAACACAAATTAGACTGTTGACAGGCTTATCTGGTCTTCTAGCCAAAGCCTGGAAGACAAAAAGACAACAAAAAAAACACACATATACACAAAATAAAAACACCACCAACCAGCACCAACCAAAAGACATACAGTATGTATGTCTTTTGTTTAAGTTTTACACTAAATGGCAGACAAACATGTATTTCCTTTCCTCTTTATTAGCAACATACTGCTACATATTAACCTCAGAGAAAAAAAAATGGCTGTGCTGCTATAGCAGATGTCACATTACAGTAACTGTCAAGCATACTGTATGCATACAGTAGCCTTATACCCACTAGTCTGCTAAGACCAAGCTCTGCGATTTGTTTGGCTCTGCTATATGCTGTAAAGACCATGTCTATCAAATCACTAGAATGCAATTGGACCACTTTAAACTAATCAGAACAAATGCTTTACTGGTGCAATTGGATCCCCTTCAACCAATCAGAACAACTCTCATCGTATGATATGAGGCACCAACTGAATACCCTCATGGGCAGACACTTTCAAGCAAATTGCATAGGCAGAACTTGCATTTTCAGATGGTTTATTCCAGCCAATATCAGTTCTTCAGGCGTGTGCCGATAAGGACCTGCCTATGTAACACATTTCTGAACTGTACAATGGTCGAGGGGCATTTCAAACAAATCAGAATGATCACAATAACCAGGTACGGACCTAAAGCAACAATGGAATGACCAAGAAGGTTGTAACTTGTAGTTTCTCACACAATGCCCAAACCACCATGGGGAGTATAACAAAGGAAGCCCATAGGCAGCAAATTATAGGCGGTATACAGTATCCAGCAGGTGCACGAGAGGCCTGAATCCATCTATTAAGGGCATTAGGAGTGTACGCACATCGCTAATGCAGCCTTGAGGAGACTTAACATGCCGGCGTGGCTCACTGCATAGCCTATTAGCACTCTACCAAGCCATTTCCAAATACAGTCCCTGACAGCATGACAGGGTGACCGATGACAGCTTTAAACAATACCACTAGCAGACCCTGATGCTGTGATAGCACGGTGTAACTTATAGATATGCAGGACACTTTCGGTCAGACTTATTGCTTTCTCTTGTCTTCTGAGGGCGAAACGTATCATTTATGTTCGTCCTTGTTTTCTCCGTCTATCATTATCTGTCACATGCGGACGTGGAATGGTAAGAGCACACATTTTGTGTCGCGTCCTAATTATTCCACACACAAGTGTCAACCCGTGACAGCAACGCTAATGTTGCGCTCGCTGCTGCCGGTGATGACACTGATTAGAATGGTGTGGGACTGCGGAGAGCGAAAGCTAATGTTAGGGACTTTGAGGAGCAGTGCGTTTTAGAGGATATAAACATGATGCTAATGATAGTCTTTGTGACGTACTGTAAAGAGAGCTAAGCGGCCATGCTGGCCATTCTCCTCTAATGAGAGAACAGAGAGGCACAGCACAGAAATGACAGAGAAAGGGATGAAACGTTCATGGGCGAACACAATAAAAGCAGTGCACTATGGATGGATATGGAGATCTTTCATGCTTGATAATCAAACAGCTTCATTCCCCTTTATCATGTATCTCCATGCAGTCGGCCATAGGCTAGACTAACCATTTGTTATACAGTAGTACCTCCATTTGGCTGCAGTGGCCCGTGCTGGCACCTCTGACTGTACACTGCGTGAACAATATACCCGTGTGTGTGTGTGTGTGAATTTAGGATGGTTTGCCAGGGGCCATCAGAGAGATGAGAGCTCTAATGAACAAAGCCGCTAGCATTCCACAGAGGCCTGGCAGTGATGACTGGCAGCGAGCCATCTCCCCCTGGATACTGACTGTCAGATAGCATAAACTGTACCCCAGGTAAATTAAGCTGTTTGGTGTTTTTGATTTACCTGTACGCAATCTACACTTGACTGATTGTGTGAATGTGTGCGACGATGAAATGTAACGCACAGTGTAAATTAACCTTTGGAAATCTGTGTAATGTATTGGCAATAACATGATAAAAAAACAAGATTAAGGATGAAAGCAAACTAATATTATTTCACTTTTAAGGGAGTGGAATTGCATTATTCCCTATATATGTTCACACACTAATTACAACTTCAAACTGATACATCCAATGTGACCTATGAACTTTCAAATGAAAATTGTGAAGTTAACTCCTCATGCTATTTATTTAGTGCTGCAGAGTCATGCCATCAGCATCTGCCTGAGACATGGTATATGTATTGTGCTGGTCATCTTCCACCTCTGCATGAGTTACCAGGAGATTAAAGGATAATTCTGGTTATTTTCATCTTGGACCTCATTTTCCTACAGTATCTTTTCCCCATCGCACCAACAGTCTCCGACCAAATCTCATCAAGAGTCTCGTTATAGCAGTACTTACGGTGTTAGTTGCCGGGGCAATGCAGCCACAAACGCAATCACAGAGCAAATGGACTCTGCAAAATTCGATCCCAAAATAGATTCTGAATAAGATTCTGAATAAGGCCTGCTTCCATTTAAAAACGTCCCTTCTTCCAAGCAGATATTCTGATTTAGTAAGAGAAGGACCTTTCTATTTTCTTCAAATATAATAATTACTCTCTGGAGTGTACAGACTTAAAATATATATATAATCCATAACAGCAAGTTCTGGGGATCAGGGCTAATAAGTAACAAATATTTATCAGAGTCCATACCCGGTGGAGTCAGCTATTCTAGAGAAAGCCATACGGTGCTCCCTCAGAAGCTCCGCCCTCCAAATTGGACAATCAGTGCCAATGCTGGCATAGTGTAGAAACACCAGATTATATTTTCCGCATGCACACAGAGCGACAAAATGTTTTAGCTTTCAATCGCTTATTCCACCTTTACTCCACCTGTAACCAAACCATAAGTGTCCAGCTCAACCTGCTTACTTCAAACAATAAAAAACTTGTATAATGTCATGTACACAATATTTGCCAACATTAACATCCAACCATTTTTATAAAATTGTGAGATGTTTACATATTTGTTATCAGAATGAAAACAGCTGTCTGAGAACACTATTATACAGTATAAATGTGTTTAATACTGTAAACACAATTAATTAATTCATTAACTTACTAAACCTTGAGAGATGCAAAATAGCACAACATAAATGCCATGCCACCTTCACGTGAGTCAAAACAATTAAGATTTCACTTGAACTTAAATAAAAGTCAGTCACAATTGTGTTTTTATACAATAACAGGATTAAGATAACACCAGAACGTGATGAGGCAAAACATTGAAGCGTTGAATTTGGAGACATAATGTGTGCAAAGAATCACAAGCAGGTACATATGTTCCACTAAATGCAGTGTTCTTGCTCTCTTTTGCTTTCCTGGTCACACACACACACACACACACACACACACACACACACACACACACACAACCCACACACCAGTGTTCATCTTAATCCCCTGTATACTTTCCACAAGTACAGTGTACTCAAATGCTTACATTATAACATGTTCAGTAAGGTATCTATCCATTGAGTGCATTAGCACACACGATAACATTACCTCACATACTGTAATACACATTAATTTAAACTAGCATTAATCGTACACACATACAAAACACACATTAAGTATGTATCTGCTTATTCTCACATATTTATTGTATTTATGTATATCGTTTTGTTTATAGCTTTGCTATGTGTGCTCTCCTTACCATGGCGAGGGGCACGATGCCACCCAGATCTTGGGGTGCCAGACTGATCAGCGTCTGCACCTCGTTGCTCAGGGTGCGGGATAGCGGGTATTCCACCTGCCACGTAGCCTCCCTGCTGCCCTGGGTCACCGCCAGCCCGTTCACCTCGAGGTCCACCTGCAGGACCCGCTGGTAGCCTGCAGCCTCTGGTCTGCAGGGGGCGATAGAGGCACTGGTTGTGAGTGATGGGAGCGTAGAGCAAAATGAGGGGTAAAGGTGAGAAGAAAAGTAAGATGCATAGACATGAGAGTGGGGGAGGTAGATTAAATGGTGGGATAGGAAGGAATGAGAGTTTAACGACAGCATTTGGCAGGCTGGGAAGCTGTTAAAGAGATTAAAATTATAGGAGTACGGCAAGCAAAGTGAGACAGATTGAGAGATAAATGCTGAGAGACTTTACTATATTAACAGTGGGGGTCAACGTGCATTTCACATCACGGATGCGTTTAGCCAAAGTATATGCCAAACATAAGTATATGCCAAACATAATATCAATGTTGATCTGTACAGCTGATAGGCCTGTACGTGAGTGCCGCTTCTAGTGCAAAGCACCCCCCTCCCCCACACTGTCCTTCCCCCAAAACATATTCAAATATAATGCTACTGTAGTAGTAATGAACACCATCCAATGTTCTCACAGAGCCATGACATGGGCGGCAACAGCCACAACAACAACAGCAAAAGTAATTTCCCCATGTCACTGTCACGGATAGATTTCCCACGCCAAGCAAATCATTTTCTCGCAACTGATTGTGATGCAAACTAAGCAGAAAAACAATGAGTACAACAATCCGGAAAACCTATTGGATTTGCTGAACCTCAGGTTTGATCTAGCTGTTGCCTCTCCCAATGGTATTCTTTATACAAACACTCTCCAGTAGCTAGTCACGTATTTACCGGTTGTCCTCCTGAAAAAGTACAATTTGTGCCTGGGAGTCAAGAGCTGATCTGCAAGGCACATAGGTAAACATTAATGTTGTCTGAATATTTCTCTAACAATACAGCAGGGTTCGTACAAAAAGAAGGCGCTAATACCATTTTATTGCAAGGAAATATCCAAAGGAGTAATGGATATACACAGCCATAGCAAATGCCAATGTTAGCTACGATATATTCTGAGCTGTTTCATACAAATTGCCTGTTTTTTGTGTGCAGCTCTTTCACAATTATCAAGGCTAAAGCCCCGCCAAATATAAATCAAGGTTTCCCTTCAACCCTTTCTAGTCACGTCTGCAGTTAAAGCACCCCTCACTATTCTAAAGTATTAGCAATACAAAGCCTAGCCGCATGCACACACATACAATGGAGATTGCAAGGGAGATGAATATTAAAAGCGAATGATCATTGAAAAAGGTTCAATGTGTTTTAATGGCCATGACAGTCAACAATATATTGAATAGCACAATACTGTGAATAGGGCAAATACTGTATGTACAAGTAGAACAAACGTGGAATGTGGTGAGCGATGCTGAAGAAAAATTGTTGATATTTGAACTCAACATCAAAACAAATACACCTCTCCCTACAGTGCCGTTGGCTGCTCCCTAAGAAGCCCCCCCCCAAAAAAAAAATGCCTAGGATGGGATAGTGTTGTGTGGCGCACACTACTTTGTTTGCTTCCCATTTATAGAGCCTGGCTTTGTGGAAACACCAGGGGCTTTTTCAGCCCACACAGAACAGACAGCTATAGCCAACCGTGAGATTATATTTGTTGACAAAAAGTGTGCTAACTCTAAAGTCAGACTTGAGACACAGGGGAACATGTAAAAACAGTTGCCAACTGAGTGTCTCAGGACTGCAGTGTTTATGTCTGTATGGTCTAGCAGATAAATCGATTAGCTCCACATAATGTAGGTTCAAAACTGCTTTATGGTGCTGCATTAGGGTACGTGTTTGTTTACTGTGTATTTACTGTATTTACTGTAATGGAATGGAACACACAGACAGCCATGTTGGACTAACCAACCACTATGAGTTTACAGTGAGTGGCAACACTATAAATGCCTTGATTAAGGTCAATGGAAAATGCCCGAACAAGCACCCGCCCGTCGGACCATTATGATAGCCAGTGCATCGAACCCTGACCCCCCAAACCGCCAACTTGAGCATGTATGGCAATATACAGTAGATACTGATTTCTAATTGAATGTACGTTTCAAGGGGACAATCTGGGGACAAGGGGACATATACAATGTGTTGCAGAGCTACTGTATAGGATACAGCAAAGTGAGCAACAGGCTAAAATACTTATTGACTGTTACTGTTTTTACTGTCTTTTTATTTCACTGGCACTTTGGGAACAGTATTTTGTCTCTTTATGTATGCAAATACATGAAGAAATTAAATCCCCAATCTCTAATCTCTATTTTATGTTTTTGGTTAGTTTATCTTTTAGCAATAGGCTACGTTAGCATAAAAGACCACATTGATTGCATAGCCTATACAGTACAGGCTCAGTATCTTTCAGAAGAGTGACTGCATATAGGCTACTAAATAAACAAACAACAAACGTTATAGTTTGGTAGGCTAATGCAGATTATTGACAGCCAGGACATCGGAGGATACCATCTATGTGTATGTGTGTGTGTGCGTGTGTAGGTGTGTGTGTGTGTGTGTTTGTGAGAAAGAGAGCGTGGGTGTCAAAGAAGGTGAACAGTCTAATCACAGAAATTGGGAGAGCAAAGCATACTGCGCACAATGTTTCAGTATATACCCTATTTATAACATGGTCGGAACGCTGCTTTGCCTCTTTTTGACCCGACCCACGATATTTTATGATAATCTTACCTGAAACTTGCCAGACCTGCGGGTTAAGGGTCAGCCTGTGCACCCTAGCTACCAGACAAGATGCTTCAAGTTGATAGAAAGGATTAAATACACACACATTACAACAGTGGTATGGAGATGAGCATCTCTGAACTCTAAGACTGAATTGGATGGGATTGTGTATGTGATTATTATGTACAGAAAATGTATTTTGCTGCTGTTCCACAGTCTGATCCTTTTCTACAATTACGTTAGGTAGGACTGATAGGCCATTAGGTGCACCTCTAAGCTAAATTTGACAGCATAGTAGATTGCTCTGAAGTGTGAGGAATATAACTTTTATGTAAGTCAATATATCTGACAGAATCAATGTATATGGAATCACTCTTTGACAGGGTCTGCTGTTCTATTTGCATGGCTATACTGTATATGCATGCATGTGAGATTAATGATAAATACTGTAAATATATATACATACATACTAGAGTGCAAGACAGAGCTGCAAGCAAAGGATATTATGTTTTGGCCTAAGCGATTAAGTAAACATTAATTGTATATTTATACTCTCTATATCTTTTTTTTTTCTCTAATTAATTATAAAAAAACTATTCTGATAAGCCAGGACTATTTTCAGACATGGTTTAGATAATTTCTAATTCCCAAATTTTGTAAAACACAAGATGTCAGTTTTTTTTTTTTTGCCAACTATTAAATAAATATGAGAAACAGTGACATATTTTGATTGCTGATATATTGCTATAATAAGCCAGTTTTGCCTGAGAGTGGCTGTTAATGAATTTCATATGACGACGACTTAACTTAACCTAAGCAATGATGTTCTTGACTCATAACAGGAACTTGACTTGACAAACTTGATTCCAATCAATGTGACGAAGATTTTCTCGAGACTGAATAAAGCTAAAAGCTAAAAACATTAAGAAATAAAACATGTTATTACAGAGGTTGGTATTTAATGGTATTGTTTTTGCTTTGTTCTTTCTTCCCTTGCAAAGCAAATTGCATGCCTTAATAATGCAATCATCCATCAAGGCCAGTTAATGATTCCACAATGTCCAATACTGTTCTTTCAATAATGTAAAATTTACTCTATCCTCCAATAGAAGCATTAAACACAGTATTTGTTTTGATAACACAAGATTAACTGAGTCAATAAGAAAACAAAACAAGGGTTTTATTAGAACTGGTTCCTAATGTTTTATTCATGCTCTAATATGGTGGAACTTCTCAGATTTCAGCATCGGTTTTACCCTTTGAATTGCAGTTCAAAATAATGTTAAGTGTAACACAATGTGGTGGAAACAATATAATTGCAAGTATTCCAGAGGCCACTTACCATATATACTGTATTCAGTTTGTTGTATTACAACAGTATTAAAGTAAAATGTCAAAACTAAAATTCCACTTTTGCCACATAGAAATTCATATTTAAAGAGATTGTTGCTAATAGAATTGGGTGTATTTAAAAATAAATTGACATTCATAGACATTCACAAAATATAAGGAATTTGTCGTAAATTGTGTTCCATTATGGTTATATGGGCTGCTGTTAGTTTTTCACAATTAATCATGATTATGTCAAATGGCATATCAGAAATAATTTATAATCTATAGATGATTATAAAATAAATCGCCATTGGGAGTTTGTGCCACTATCTTGTTCAAACTTCAGGCACACATCACAATGTGGGCTAGTAGAATGCCTTGTAATGCTAATGCAATATTGGTAATAATACATTGGCTAGATTAATTATACAGTACATCAATGCTTGCAGAAATACGTTCCTATGTTTTTTTTTCTCTGCTCTTTGATCCCATAGAAATGCTATTTGTCAGACAGTATTCTGTAATGGAACTCCATTATTGGTGTGATCATAACTTGTTTGGAGCCACCTTGTGGACACTTACAGTGTAGGGGTGTAACGGTACCTGTACGTATAGTCGTATTGAACCGTTTCAGTACCGACGTTACATTTCGTTGCATGCAGTTTGTGTGGTATGGTGCAAAGATATCTGAGTGTAATGTTGAAACCAAAATGTACAAGCTCAAGATCCACACGGAGCGTTTACACTGTAGCCCTGGCTCAATTTGTAGACCTGCCTGGCCTGCTTCTTAACATCTATGTGGGGGAAATGTGTGTCTGCATTGTTCTACAGGAAATCCTAGAGAATTTTCTCCGCTTTTGCTCAAACTGCCATGCACGCAAACTTTTGTGCGAATCGCCGAATGATTATACCTGTCCCGCACAACTGGAACTATACGTAATTTACTGTTAATAAACATTGCATTGCTGTAATGTCATGTGGAGGGGGTGAGAGAGAATATTTCTGTTAATGAATCGGCTTTACACAGCCGACTAAACTCAAACAAACACGAAACATGCAGCGTGGCAAGACAATAGCCGACATTAAACTAAACATAAACCCCAACAATTTACCCTCCTCCACACAGTGACATAATAATGGTTGTGTATGTGTTGGTGGCAAGGCTTCAGCCTGTTGCATAACACACCGGTAAGAATGAATGGGGGGGGGGGGGTCTGCGCAGCTCCCCATGTTACAACTGCATTGTGCAGTATAAACTTAACATTAGGCATGTTTAAGCCAGTTACAGTAAAATTAATAATGAATGTATTAATAGAGGTCATGTGAGCAACAACTTTACACATACCAAGTAACAGTTCAATAATTCAGATCAGTGAAATGATTGGCTAAGGGAGCATGGCTGAGCTAATCAAATGTTTTCTTTTAAAATAGTATTTGTAGTGTATTTCTGCATCTACACTATCCCGAGATTTCAGATGTAGAAACCTCTAAGTCCATCTGAAAAAAAAAGCAATTAGCTATTTAAAACAACAATAAATATTAGGTTTGTATATTTGGGTTCACTAATTCCACCATAATTATACTTTAAATGTTGTTTGTCACTGAATAAAAAGTAAAATCTTCCAAAAATGTAAGAAATAATTTAAATATTGCCAATTTAAAAACAAAATATATCAGATGGACTTAGATGTTTTACTTTCTGTAAAAAAGAAAAAAACGTGAGGCTTATATTTGAGTAAAATCCCAATTGCACTGAAGCGTGATGTATAAACCATGATGTGAACCAAACCGTGACTTCAGTGTACGGTTACACTCACTATATAATCTCTCTCTCTCCCTCCATCTCCCCCTCTATATTGCTCTCTTTATGTATTTATTTCCCCATCACCACATTATAGCCTCTTCCACTCATTCAATACCTCTCTCTCTCTCTCTCTCTCTCTCTCTCTCTCTCTCTCTCTCTCTCTCACTCAGCTAAGTTGGGACCTTAGTGCTTCGATACAGACAGCACGGCCTTCCTGCTCCTTAGAAGCTCTCATTAGAAGCACAGGCACTCTGTGACCTTTCAGTTGGCTATTTGGGCACGACATGGTCCAGCTACTGTCTGCCCTGCCATGACTCATACAGAAACAAGACACACCGAGAGAGCGAGAGAGAGAGAGAGAGAGAGAGAGAGAGAGAGAGAGCGAGAGAGAGAGAGAGGGGTTATGCCTGTAATCATCCTCGAGTGTGACGCCTAACCCCTAACTACTTTGTTAGTGCTTGTAATCACCGTACAGTTGCTTTGGATAAAGTAATGTGTAGTTGATGATGAACAACATTTGCTACTGATATGCAATAGTTTCCACTGAAGTATGTTAAGCACAACCGAATGGACTATATATGGATATATATACATGGATGTAAAGCCTCACAGACATACAGTACACACACAACATTGTGCCTGGCTTATTTCATGACAAAACGCTCAGCACTGGGAACTACAATGTAACGGCAGAAATGACGAGAAAGCATTATCTCCCTTTCATAGAACATGAAAGGTTGCTGGGGAGCGCAAACGTCCTGTCTGACATGGAGACATGTTTCCTCTTCCTCTGTGAACACATACTGTACGTCCATACAGGATTGACGGAGAGAATAGTGTACTGTCTGAGGGGGGAACAACACTGACAGCACAACACTGACAGCAATGGGACATTGAACAACTGAATCAGCTCCAACACAGAGTAACCTATGGAGTTTGTAGAGCGAGAGAGAGAGAGAAAGGAGAAGAGGGAGAGAGAGAGAGCGAGAATGATTTTCCCATTTGCATTACATTTACTGCAGTTAGCAGATGCTTTCAGCCAACGCGTCTTTCAAGTATATGTATCACAAGCTGAATAGTTCATGCATAAGTCACCATACTGCAAGGCAACACATTATGCTACAATAATAACATTCACTGTCATCAGGGGTAATGTAGTTTCTAGAGCATTATGTCATTACATATCAACACACCATTAAATCCTCAAGAAATTATTGCTAACAGCTTATACTGTATATGTTAATAGCTTATCATAACATTAAGCCGTACAATACACTGCAATACGTATGTTTGTGCATGGATCCCAAATAATCTGTAATCAAACAGGTGACAGGGAGATCAGGCCGATTGTGTGTGTGTATTTACACCACAAACACAAAACACAAGCCTAGTGCACGCAGCCCATTAACTGTGCCTTTCATTCATTAATGTCCCCATTCTGAATCAAATACCGTATCAGGCTAAGTGATTGTCTGTATTTACTAGTTTCAATTTTGCACAGCCATCTCTTCCCTTTTTACAGCACTGAGTGTCATGTCATATTTTAGATGGTTTCCACATGGACTGTTAAGGGTTGGGTAGTTCACTCTGGGATAAGATTTGGCTTCAACAACCAGAAGCAATTTCCACCTTTTTACCCATGGTGCTTTGTACCAAACATTTTCAATAAACACCACTACATTATTAGATGTTTTCTCTCTCACACACACTCACTGAAATTGTCATTGTACACATATATTTCATGGGGAGATGTGGTTATTATTCTCTATTTGTTCTGAGTGTGTGTGCGTGCGTGCTCGTGTGTGTGTGTGTGTGTGTGTGCGTGTGCGTGCGTGCGTGCACGTGTGTGTGTGGCGCCACAGCTGATGTGTTTTGGCAGCTGCTTCATGTTTGTCTGTAGTCTATTCACTCGCCAGCTGTGTGGCTGCGCTATTTAGCGCTTGTGCTTGACTGGTTAGCACATTCAGCAGCGCACGCCTGCTTTTGCTCAGGTGACTGCCACTCCCTAGACAGAGATAGTTACTAATTCTAATTGGATCTAATAGCCTGCCGAAGATTACATAATGACCCAGATGTAGGCAATATCAAGCCTGTCCCGTAGTCTATGAATGCAATGCTATAGCTAATTAAATTTGTAATCCATTTTAGCTGAACATTCTTTTTCTGCTGTTCTAAAAATCACATTCTAAATAAATCTGGATTGTATACAGTAGGTTAGAGATGGCAGATACAATCCATACATTATGTCAAGCCTGGAACCATACAGTACATGACATATGCAGATAGGCATATTGGCATAAGGGCCACATTCAAAAAATCAGCCCAGCCCCTTCAGGCCCATTCAGGCCCATTCAGGCATCACAACCAGTACAAGTAGCCACTTTTCATAAAATCCTTATAAAGAGTTTTAAGACTGGAACCAAGCCAAGCAGCTACAATAATACTCGTGGCCATAAGCAATTTGTAATATCAAAATAGAAAAAATACTTAGTGGAAGACTGTAACGCTTCCCTGGTCTCGCCGGTGTAGGACGGCCAGAGAGACTGCCCACATCCCCAGTGCCTCACGCCCTCACG
>JAOEGT010088231.1:0-14262 GCA_025447795.1 Speoplatyrhinus poulsoni | reverse complement strand
TTTTTTGTCATAATGTTAACACACTTATTATTTATTTTTTAGTATTATTTATTTGGTTGATGTATATTAAATATATCTCTCTTCAATATATTGGGAACATGTCTGCACCTTGTAACCTCTTTCCCATCTCTTTAATGCTTCCTGTATTTCCTATATCTTCTCAATCAGAACCAGCATTCTATCTCTAATCATCCTCTGTGTTCCAGTTGGTGTTCCACAGTGCTGCAATCGGGCACCTTAATAAACCAGTATCGTAAGTGCTGGCTACATTTCACCATCATATTATCAACAGCACAATGTTTTCCTACAGAGAGAAACACACACACACACACACACCAACCTGGATGTAGAAGGGGATGCCTGCACTGCGACGGGTAGCACACAGTTTAGAGGAGGGGTCACTGGACTTTACCTCTTCCAAGACCTCAGCCAGCCAGCGGGCAGGAAGCTGCTGCAGAGTCTGGCTTCCACTCCTAACGCACGCACACACGTGCGCACACACACACACACACACTTTAGAACCTGGTTAATGGTCAATAGTGCAAACATTTAAATATTTTGCATGTCACATACTTACACAGGAAAGATAATGGCTCAAGCTAATTAATCAATAAATCAATAAATATATTGTTTCCACACACAGACACACACACACACACACACACACACACACACACACACACACACACACGGGCTCACGCTTCCCCATCATACTCCAGCCAGTCATTCATAAGAAGTGGAAAGGTCCCTTATAGAAGTGATGCTGCACTACTCTGTTCTAGATGCTGACAGGGTGTTGTGCTGCCTGGGTGAAGCACTATTTCACTCTGTGGAAAACACAAGCTGCACCTTACACCTTAGCAAGTGTAATGTTAAGACCTGAATATGCATTATATTGCCAAACATATTGGGAGGGACACCCCTCCGTGTATAAAATTAAGCACCTAGGCATGCCAACTGCTTCTACAAACATTTGTTAAAGAATGGGCCGCTCTCAGGAGCTCACTGAATTCAAGTGTGGTACTGTGATAGGTTCCCACCTGTGCAATAAGTCCATTTGTGACATTTCCTCACTACTAAATATTCCAGTCAACTGTTAGTGGTATTATAACAAAGTAGAAGTGATTTGGAACAACTCAGCCATGAAGTCGTAGGCCACATAAAATCACAGAGCGGGGTCTCACCCACAGAATGGGTTTCCATGGCAGAGTAGCTGCATCCAAGCCTTACATCACAAAGTGCAATACAAAGCATCTGATGCAGTAGTGTAAAGCACACCACCGCAGCAGTGGAGACGTGTTCTCTGGATTGACCAATAACGCTTCTGTCTTTAATCGAAAACTGTGCCATCACTTCTTTCTGTCTACATGCTACCTAAATCAAGGCGGTGTACCGTAGGCTACGCGCTTGGCTCGCCATAGGATTTTGATCTTGCGCTATTTAATATGCTTAATTTAATAATTAATTAGTCATATTTTCTATCTGATATTTTGGCCCAACATCTGCCGGACAAAGTTACACGTGATTACCAGTAGGCCTACTAAACTGGTAGAAAGCCTATGATGTTGCACAATTGTCTGTGTCTGTGTGTATGTATTTATTTAGCTAGTATTTTTGTATTGTCTGTTACTGAGCATGATCCACTTTCTCAGTGATGCAAATATGTCATTGAGCTTGAGTGCTTAAAATGACTTACACAAATTGGCTTATATAGTTGTAGCTACTTTACTTGGAAATATTTTATACATGTTAGAAATCTATTCCTTTAAACATGTACATTTGCATACCCTTCCCTGTAACACCACGAGGATATAAAATCGTAGAGAGCATTCGAATCAGCTCAGTATTTATCCTGCTCCAATGACTGTAATTAGCCTATTACATTGACTGTCCTTCAACAGCCTACAATTCCATAGCTAAATCACTTACTGTCCTTTAACAGCCTACAGTCTTATAGCTATGCCTTCATTGCAGAAATAAGCACACAATGTGGTTCAGAGTCAATTATTATTATTATTCGAAAGCTACACCTGGCTGCCAAATCCAGTCGCCATTCTGTGTTCAAATCAGCGTCCAAATAATCCAACTGTCTTTATGTAGTCCAATCCTCTTTCCAAAAGAAAATATAAACCAAATATCCAAACGAAAAAATTCAATCCAATAAACTGTAGGCTAGATTAACTTGACAAGAACAGCATCTCACGGCATCTATAGGTGTCATGCCAAAAAGTGATCTGCTAAAAAGTGGTCTGTTGGAAACTGATTTATGCCCACGAGAGCACACACCGCCCTAGATTACAACAATCTAATCCTTTTCACCAGTATACATCTATTTAAAGTGAAAACACAACTCATAATGCACGTTTGCATTTTCAAATAAATGTTGGGCTGAGGATATATTTATATATTGCGGTATGGAGTTTACCGTAGAACATGCGATGGGTGTGGTTACAGCGCCTTCTGCTGACACACCCCCAGCGATTGAGAACAGATAATGCTGGTTATATTTTCACGCTTTTTTAACAGAATTTTACATCCTTGCCGACTTTTTTATTAATTCAAATTTGGCTGGATGGTTAATATTACCTTTTTCTGTAGTGTGACAAACTCAAAAATGAGTATATGTCTGCTTTACACGGCCTTTAACATTCCTCAAAATTACATATCTAAAATATCTCTTTAACCCAATCACACACATTTCACATGATCTTTTGATAACTAATATAATAACTAATAAGTAATACTGTTTCACTTCCATTCACTGAGCCTCCCATAAGACCCACTTTAACCAGTTTTCCTCTAACCAATTTCTCACAGTTAAACACTATTCATGTTGTGATATGTACTCTATAATTGTGATTCTATATAACATGCCATAAAACATGAATACAATCATCTTAATACTGCACTGTCGATGCCGTGCAGTGTATATCATAAACAAATTACATAGAGTGCTGGGTGGGGGGGCGGAAGGGATATAAAAGCCATCTGTAGTCTGTGGCCCAAGGGGCAAAACGCATGGCAGGGAAAAGGCCTCACACACTGCACAGTACACGCAGCTAATGATGTCCCTGTGTCACACCTGTGTCCACAGGTAAAACAGCTGCAGGCAGAGGTGGCCCAGCTACAAGCCTCACAGCCGGCCCGGGAGGAGGCCTGTACTGACATGGCGGGCCCTAAGAAGACCCCATCTGACATGGAGGGCTACCAGGAGCCCCCTACTCACATGGAGGGCCACCAGGAGGCCTCTACTCACATGGAGGGCCCTCAGGAGGATTACATGGAGAAAAATCAGGGGATGACGGTGGGCAAAGTGTCAGCCCTCCGTATGGAGCTGCAAGAGGTCCAGCTCCAGCTGAGCCGCGGCCGTACAGAGAAGCTGCAGGCAGAAGCAGTTCCTGCCACGATGGTGGAGGACACCATCCGCCACACTTTGCAGCAGGAGCTCCTTGAGCTCCGGGCTGCCCAGGTGGCCCTGAGGGAGGAGAACACCGCCTTCTCGGTGTCCAGGGAGGAGCTCTGGGCTGCAGTAAACAGCCTGACGGAGGAGACTGTCACCCTCCGTCGTACCACCGAGGAGCTTCATAGTAACGTCAACGCCCTGGGAGAGGAGAACACCACCCTCTAGGTGAAGCCTGTAGCGGTGGAGATGAGTTGGCTCCAGAGAGCCTGGGCCTTTGTGTGCAGGCTCTTTAGGAGAATATAAGACCACCCAGTTCTCCCCCTCGACTCCTTCCTAATCCACCCCCTCCCTTCCTCCATCAACCTCCACAAAGACAAGACCCTCGCCCATCAACATCCACCAAGACTAGACCCTCCTCCATAAACCTCCATCAAGAAAAGACGCTCGTCCATAAACCTCCACCAAGACTAGACCCTCCTCCATCAACCTCCACCAAGACTAAGGACTGTATATAAATGTATATTAAAACATTATGTATTATTATGTAATACATGTATGTACAGTAAATAATTCAAAACTAATAGGATCCACTTCATTACTTCTTAGTGTAATGTATATTGCTGCAGTACTGATACATTTTTGGTGATAAACATATATGCCAAAAATGTTACTGTATGTACAACATTGTATGCGTGTTTGTTGTTTACAGTATACAGTGGATATAAAAAGTCTACACACCCCTGTCAAATTGCCAGGTTTTTTGTGATGTAAAAAAAGAGACAAAGATAAATCATGTCAGAACTTTTTCCAACTTAAATGTGACCTATAATGACGTTGTGGAAATTTGAAGGTAGTCAAGGAAAATATTCCGGTTTCAGCCAGGGATGATTCGGCCCTAATCTGCCCCTTACTGAATATATTTTAAATCCTCCAAGCACATGCAAGGTACGCAGGCAAGTATATGAACAATTCCTTTAGCGACGCAGCCGCTTGTTTACGTGTATGCGTTGCACAAAAGCAAGTATATTGGGGCCTTAACTGGGGATATGGTTGTGTTCAGAGTTAACCGATCACATTCAAACTCGTGTTAAATAGTAGTCAGTAGACACCTGCCATCATTTAAAGTGACTGATTAATCCTAAATAAAGTTGAGTTATTCTAAGGATTTTCCTGACATTTTCTTAGTTGCATCTTAGAGTAAAAGCCATGGTCCGCAGAGAGCTTCCAAAGCATCAGAGGGATCTCATTGTTGAAATGTATCAGTCAGGAGAAGGATACAAAATAATTTCCAAGGCTTTAGATATACCATGGAACACAGTCTTCATCAAGTGGAGAAAATATAGGTTTAATTTTTTAGCCATAATTCCAAAAGGTTATGGTTGGTGCAAAAGCAACACTACACATCACCCAAAGAACACCATACCCACATTGAAGCATGGTGGTGGCAGCATCATGCTTTGGGAATGTTTTTCTTCAGCAGGAAGATCACAAATCACACATCCAAATCCACAAAAGCATGGCTTCACCATAAGATGATCAATGTTTTGGAATGGCCCAGCCAGAGCCCAGACCTGAATCCAATTGAACATCTGTGGGGAGTGCTATACATGAAAATAAAATCAAAAGGTGCTTGAACAAAGTATTATTTTAATGGTGTGCAAACCTAGGCAACCAGGTTATTTTAAGTCGGATTTTTAAATTTTCCCCCTAAAAGATTCAAGTTTTTCAATGTAATTGTTATAGGTCACAGTAATGGTGTAAAAAGTTATGACATGATTTATATTTGCCTCTTTGTTTTACATCAAATAAAATCTGCCATTTTAACAGTGGTGTGAATACTTTTTATATCCATTGTGTATACACACACACACATACACACACACACACACACACACACACACACACACACACACGCGCGCACACACATGCACACACACATTACAAAGCACTAGTCAGGTCAAACTGTGTGCGTGTGTGTCTACACTAAAGAAATACAGGAGGGCAAGTAAGAGAGAAAGAGGGAGAAAAAGAGAGGGCAAACGATAAAAACAGAAATGTAAGGAGCATAGAGGAACACCCCGAGACCAGAAAACCAAGACACGGAGCATCAAAAGGCAGCGGTTAAACACCCCGCAATCAACACCCCATAACGCATCACACCGCCTGCATACCAGCCACACAGTTAAGTTAGCCCAGCGCTAAACACAAAAAAAAGGCTAAACAGGGAGCCCTCTCTCTCGCTGTCTGTCTGTCTGTGTCTCTGTGTGTCTCTGTGTGTGTCTCCGCAACCACCAGAATGTTGTCCCTATTACACAACACATGGGCATCTGCTCAGAGCCTGCTTGTGTACATGCAACTGGTGAAATTGTTCAGGCCCAGGCAGGTCTGAGTCTCCATGGCTCACACATGTCCTGCCTGAACACCTGCCGTAGGGCCACAGACTGTTCACACAGTCCCCCGTGGACCCAGTACAGGAAGGTGAACCAAAACAGCTTTATTTCCAAGCTAAGACCCTCCCCCACTTTCACATTCATTCCATTTACAGAAACAAAACAGTGGTGGAACAAACAGAGTGCTTGAGCCATTTTTAAAAGGTACACTCTTCGGTTATTTCATGGCACCCAGTACAGAACCACAAATGTCTTTCCCAGCAGTGTGGCCAGCTGGAGAACTATAGCCCCTCAGCTCACTGCTCTCTACCCCTCCTCTTATGGCACCAACAGGCTCACACTGATCTTCACCCTTCCCCTTACAGTCAATATGCTATGTGCTATAGGTCAACAATGTGAGGTCTGCAGGACTGCAGTCACGCGCACACACACACACACACACACTCACCTGCATAACATGTCGGTGAGGCGCACAAAGCCCACATACGCCAGTTCGAAGGCCCCGCGGTGACGAGACTGCAGGAGCTGCTGACGAAAATACAGTCCGACTCCCTCCACCTGAGACAGAGGCAGTACAGTCACATCACTGGTGGACAGGCCAGGCCCAGAAGGTTAACACCTAACCAGGTGCACTAACTAATGTTATTTAGCTGATCTACCATCCCCTGCTGGAGAGCAGTGGTACTGCATGGCTGGGGGACATACCAGCGTATGACTTTTACTTACTTGGTCTGCAATACATTTCTAAATAACGATTTGCCACCACATAAAAGATACAGATCATTAAAAAGCTCACCGGACACCATGTGTCTAAGATTTGACTGTATATGAGCGCAGCAATTGTGACTGAAAGCCACACTTGCATCCACTGCATTTGTAAACCGCTGGGGAACACTATTAACTGACCCCACCGTGTAAGCTTTTATATACGTGGTAAACCCGAGCTCAACGCTAACGGCGGGCTGCGTCTGGCTCGAGACGCGCCGCTGCATTTTTAGCCCGAGGGCTGTAGCGCGCGGAGCGTGAGAGAGCAGCGTCAGTGGCGTGACAAGCGTGTTCAAATCAGGACGCTGAGCCATCCACATAATGACCCCCATCAGTAAAACCATCGCGTTAGTAATAGCGTTAGGAACATTATTCTAACTACACACACACACACACAGTGTTGCAGGTGAGGGGCGGGGCCAGGCGGACACACGGCCCTAGTGCCCTGTCATTACGGCTGTGGCATCAGCCACCACAGGGCCCCAGAGTGCCCGGCCTGAGCCCGGGGTGGCACACAGGGCATGGGGAGAGGGGGTCCTGGTGGGTGTGGGCTCAGCAGAACATCTACACCAACATGACACGCACAGACAGACAGACAGACAGACACGCTGGTATGACCTCATCCACACACGGCCAAACCTGATTGGAATGCAGAGCCTCAACATGAGAGTGGTCAAATCAACCCAGTGACCCTGCAGAGCCACAGTGGACCAAGTGACCCACCGCAGGACCAGACCAACCCAGTGACTTATCACATCGCTGGGCCCGGACGGACGGACGGACGGACGGACGGCCCAGGACAGGGCTGACCTCACCACCGGGGTAAAAATAAGAGCCGGAGTCAGTGTGAAAGGGCAGCGCCGGCCGTGCCCAGACCGCTGTGGTGCGGTGTGCTGTGCAGCCATTCGGCTATTTCAGAGAAGGTAGCCTCCCCGTTTGTGGAAGTGCTCAAGAGATGGGGGGGGTACTTTATTTAGACGTCAACTTCCTGTTTGCAACGCGGCCGCTTCTCAGAAAAACTCTCCATATGCGGAGAGAGAAGTTTCCCAACTCTAATTACATGTATGGCCCAGGGCCGCGTCTCTGAGCCAAGCTCCTCCTGTCCCGGTTGACAGCCACAGGCTAGTGGGGGCCTTGATAACACCGCTGGCTCCCTATCGCGTTGAATTGCATTTTACAACCACCGAGGAATTATGCAATGGTGGCTGATGCAACAGAGAGTCATAACACCTTGATGCACTTATCTGTTAGCCATTAGTAATCCTGAAAAGCGTTATTCTTCTGTAGTGGATGGAAGTTGCCATTATGCTCAGTTAAATCGCTATCGATACTTGGTCAGAAGCTTTGGTTTCACACATACATACCACCATTAGTTATTTTCTTTGATGTGAGAGGGCTATACCATCTTCGCAAGGCATGTGCAACAGTCTGCCCTCACCCTAGAGCAGAGAGACTAGTGTCTCTCTGCTCTGTCTCTGCGGTAACCACCCAAGCTTCCTGGCCAAGCCTAGGTAAGATGTTTTAACCATCCAGAGAGCTGTCAAACAAACGAACGCCCCAGGACTCACCCCAGCCCATCCTGAGATGTCCACTGACATCCCGTCCTCTTCCCTCCATTACCCACAGTCCTCCTCCTGTCTCCACTGCCCAGTGCTGGTTCATCGATAGGAAAATAAATATACACCACTGCCGTGTCAACAACCGCCACTGTTGCCATGGCACCGCCCAGTAGCAGAAACATCTGCGCCGTCGCCGGGGCAACAGGATTCAACACAAGACCTGGCAAAGAGGTCGAGGGCACTGGAAAGACACATATTACCATCCCTGTGGTAGAGTGACTGTGTCTGCACAGTTCAAACCATTTTCACACTACAGCAGTAAAGTACAGTAAACAAATGCATGCCATGCACACACACAAAGACACGATGGGTAGATAGAAGGACAGTGTTGAATGTGTGCTGTGTCTCCTAGGCTGTGTTCCGTCCATGGGTCTACTGTAGGATCATGGTGTTTCGGACACAATCGCACGCCTAGCCACTTTAAACAAAGCCCCGGAGAGAACCAGCGAAGTCGCAGTTAATGTGATGGCGTCACAGTCGCCAGAAAGGGCTTGGCGACCTTTGCAGCTTTGCTTGACATGCTGTTGGACAAATGGTATTCCACCACTGTACGGAACACCGTGACAAGCTCACGGTGTTCCGATTACGTATCCTACGTATCCCGTTTTTTCTCTCCACCAGGGAATGTTTTATCCAGCAAATTTAACCATGTTTTACTGACAAATGTAAACATAAAACACTTGCATGAGACTTAAAATAGATTATAATAAATAGTTTGAGATCATTTCAGAAATATGTATTTATTTTCGTTCCAAGGAAAAGTGAGGCAACATGACATACCACTTTTCATGCAGTCTTTTGCGTCGAAACCCATTGTCTAATTATACAATTAAAAATGTCCACACAAAATGTTTGAATGGAATTAATTGTTTCATAAATACTTTTAAGAATTGTTCTTTTCATTTAAATGTTTGTAAGTCAATCAAATAAGGCATAAAAAGCTTTTTCCCATATACTAATCCAACCCATAGGACTCCATTCAAATGTTCTTTCCCTGGGCCATTCTTAAAGCCTGCTGAGATCGTATCTAAACAAAATGTATGACGGTAGTCAATCTGATTTGGCTGGAAGCAGGAGAAAACGCACCATGTAACAGTATTTAGGCCTTGAACATGTTTTGTTTTGGACCATGACGTAATTTGACTTCTGTGACGAGTTTTAGGTCAAGTGTCTAGAACAATGTGAATAAAGTCAAACACGAATCACCGTGAGTCTACGGTACCTTGTCAGCACACAAGTTCTGGAAGCCTGCTGTTAGTTACGCCTTGCAATTGTCACAAGGAACCAATAAAGAAAACCAATAAAGTCACCTTTACATAAAAAGCGCACGTGTCAACTTGTTCTCAGACCCAGCCTGACCTGTACTCCATCACAAAGCCAACGCAGTTGTGTTTCTAACAAACTGATCTGGGATCTGAGCACCTCTACAGTAGGTACTACTGATACTATTGAGGAATCATTATGAACAGCCCTGATAACACTGTCTGGTAGAACTAGAATAGTGAAACAAGTAAATGCTGTGCCTCATAATTGGCACCAGAACACTGGAGCCTCATGGTCCTCACAACCACACACACACAGTAAGGTACTTCATACTCTCTCTCTATGCACTTCCTCTCACAGGGTGTAAATATACAGTGGAACACACACACACACACACACATACATATATGTACAGTTTGTGTCTGGTACCCTTGTTATTATGTCTTGTAACATGCTGAAGCACTCAGACAACTATTCCTGTGTATGTGTGTGTATGTGTGCGCGTTCAGTAATTTGTCTGCTAGTGGTGGAAGTGATTTGGAAAGAATGCGGTGGGAAGAGGGGCGTGGCCACTCTTAAAACAGCAGGGGCGGCCTCAAATGAAAGCGCGTCGCTAACGAGGGCGGATGCTAATTGAAGAGGCTCCCGGCATGGCATCTCACACACAAACAAGACATTTGCATTGCACTGCAGCGCGCGTGCAAACAAGCTCTAGGAAAGCTGGTGCTTGTGTGTGTTTATACATGTACACTATATTAATGGGTGTGTGCGCTCATTGTGTATGGTCATGTGCTTCTATTTCATGCATGTATCCATCCATCCATCCATCCATATACAGAACATATGGAAAACCCTTGCCCGAATAGGAACATACTTGTGTAATGATTAGAGATTGCCACTTTACGTTGGCGGCATCAAAAAGGTTTGTAAACATTTGAAAAGGCTAGATTCACTTAATTGTTGATCATAAATCCTTCTGAACACGTTCTCTATTCTCCTCGACTTTAGACAGGTGGGAAAGGATCTTTGTCAACAACAATGCCACTGTAATAAGACGTATGAGGGGTGATGCGTGGCTGCAGTGATCCTGCTGCTCACCTGCTGCTCCGTGATGAGGCCGGGCGGGGTGCCGGGCGGGGTGCCAGGCGGGTGCAGGGGCAGGCTCTGGCACAGCTGGCCCAGGAGCATGGACACTTCCTTCATGCTACGCCAGCAGCACACCAACACCATCTGGGCTGTGACGCGGTACGCCTCCCCACTGGCAGTGCCACCTGAGCCACACACACACAGTTGTGACAGCGCAAAGCAAGTGTCTTTATCACAAATCTCTCCCCAGTGGGGAAAGAAATCAAACCAAATACACTACTGTGGTGGAACACGCACTCTACACACTAAAGACTGTATATATGGGAACAATTCATTTGTATTCAACTTTGCAAGAAGGCTGACATTTGGGCCTTTAATTGATAGCTCAGCCATTTTGAGCTCACCCTGTTACTGTATGTCTCTGTATGTCTCCAAGCAGGTCTACTGTAAATAGGGAGGCGTACCATCACTTTGGAACATACTGGACAACACCTCACTGAATAACAGGACCTTATTGTCAGACACAAGTTATGGGGGAGGGGTCATGAGGGATGTTTTTAACACAGTGGTTCTCCTATTGGTGCCAGAGACCGTGAAGCACGTGAATGTGATGTGTGTACATCGTCATCGTCATTGTGGTAAAAAATAACAAGGCAGGAGAACGGCTACATTGCTGTTCTACTGTAATGCCTCCACAGCTGAAGCTATGACTCCAGAGGTGACAGAATGGCAGCCCACCTGTGCTCTCCTTGGCTGGTGTGGTGTGGGTGGGCGTGAGACCCTCCCCTGTCTGTGTGTCCAGCTCTCTGGCGCTGGTGAAGAAGTCATTTGTATCCCTGGGCTGGATCTCCTGGAGAATCCTCTGGAGACCGCCCGACGTGTCTATAGACACACAGGGGGAAGCAACAGGCGCATAAATGCTCGTGCCAGGAAATACGTGCACACACAGGCGCCCACACACACACACAGTGTCGGTGTACCTGCATCCATAGGAATGAGCCCCTCTGGGGAGGAACTCTGGACGACAGGAGAAACCACATCAGACATCCTGTAACAGACACTGATCAAGTCTGACACCAGACACCTCCACTGCTCGCTCTGGCTCAGACACCTGGAGGGAGAAACACACACACGCACGCACACGCACGCACGCACGCACACAGACAATGAAATGCTTGGCCAGCATCACAGCCATGGTGATGATGTTGCTCAAGCCCACGCTAACAGGCCAGCACTCTGGTGTGCACAGTACCTGGTGTGGAGGTGGTGCAGGGACGCGATGGTGGCGATGGCGGTGATGCAGTGTGCTCTGCCGTACAGGGGGAAGGAAGCCGCAGCCTGCAGCAAAGAGCCCTCGGCCCTGGCCACCTCCGCCTTCAGACACTGGAGCAACAGCTGGAGCACTGGACACACACAGTTAGCTAGCGGCTTGACAGCTACTGGAGGGACCACTGGACACACACAGTTAGCTAGCGGTGTGACTGCTAATGGAGGGAGCACTGGACACACACAGTTAGCTAGCGGCTTGACAGCTACTGGAGGGACCACTGGACACACAGTTAGCTAGCGGTTTGACTGCTACTGGAGGGAGCACTGTACACACAGTTGGCTAGCTTATATTGGAGGAAGCACTGGACAAAAACAGTAGCTACAGTAGCTGTTTGGCTGATACTGGGGGGAGGTGGTTCCACCTATGGGACACGCCTAAACAAACACATTAGGTCTTCAGTAAACACGGTAACGTAAACATATCAATTTGCTACAATGGGCCGGATTTACTAACATCCCAAATAAAGAATGCTAAATTGCGTGGGCATTGTATAATATTGCACGTTTAATATTGTCCGTATTACGGGTGATCAACTAAGACTTTTTGCGTAAATGACAACCGGTGCAAACACAATGGATGGTTTCCCGCCATGGAGAGTCGGGACGCAAAGCAGTCTGACCGTAAGCACAAACACAAATTCAATATGATGGAATTAGAGGTGTTGGAAGAGACAAATAAACATATTGGGGAGCTACAGCAAAGACGTGAATGTAACAACAAAACACTCCATAAGAGAAAGTATCTGTGAGAAAGTAAATGCCGTAGGTAAAACAAAACCGATCTCAGAAAAAATGAAGATGACAAGACATCCATATATGTGAGACCCCGTACAAGATGTGCATGTTATTTTTTCTTGTTATTGTTTAAGGTAGGCTATAGTTAACTCAAAACTATTTAGTCCCCAATAACAACACACACCTACACCCCACACCCATCCACCAACACAGACACACACACACACACACTCCCGAACTTATACAGATGTATACTGTGCTGGGAAGCAGATATTCAAAGTTTTTCATGCAGGTTTACCATATTATTCTAACGAAAATCAATGTATCTCTGTCCCAACCAGAGCCTACTTGGCGGTTTGCATGTATTTACATGCTCCCCTCCCAATATTGCCATCTTTGCACTTTTGAAAGTCGTCATCCTCGTGCACACGGTTAGTAGATCTTACGTGTTATTTGCGAGTGCTATCCAGTTTGCACGTTTTTACCCACGCAAACCTTTAGTAAATCTGGCCCTATGTGTATAACGTGATACTTTCATCAGAATCAACAGAATCTGAACCAAGTATTAGCATGTAGGAAAAAATGTGTCTTTGTGTATCCATTTACCACTGAAGGTTAATTTGGTCTGGTCCGTGTTACGACTACCTCTCACAAATGCTCTATGGAAAGTGTTTGTGATCTCACCAGCTAGGGTGTTGATCTCCAGGGTGAGGCCTTCAGAGGCCTGGGACTGTGCTGGAGAGGGCAGCTGGAGGCAGAGGCCCTGCTCCTGGGCACAGTGACGCAGGGCCTGGGGCAGGCCTGGCTGCTGGAGCAGCAGGGTTAGCAGGTGGGCTGCCGTCACGCTGTTGAAGGGCTTGGTGCTGGTGCTGAGGTCCAGAGCTGCACGCAGCACACACACCATCCTCTCTGGCTCCTAGCAGCAGAGGATGGGGACAGGCAGGACGAAACAAAGAATAAACAAAGTAGTGCAGACTGCTCACAATAACAATGCCATAGGCTTCACAATGTGTTTCTAATGTGTGGGGCGGAGCTACTGAGGGAGCACACTATGGCATTGAGAGGGGAAGTGTTTTTGTTTTGATTAGAGTTCAAATTTAGCAAGCGTCTTTAATTACAAAATAACATTTCTATATTGCACAGCAAGGACCAAGTGGCGGTGTAACATCGCATGTAAACACATTAAGGAATGCAGGAAAACAGTCTCTAACCTGCAGCCCCACGGCTGATGGAGGGAGTTGCCATAGCAACGCAGAGGCCAACTGCTTGACCTCCAGGAAGTTGCTGGCGACGCAGTACAGGACGTTCTGAGCGTGTGCAGTGGTTACGGCCTCTCCAAGAGCGAAGATATCAGGTGCTGTGGGGCGGCCAGAGAGAGAGAGAGGGGGGGCTGTGAGGAACTGAGACCAGCCCACCACACACTGGCCCACCACAGACCAGGGTGTTGAGCTACAACTACAACAGGTGCAACAGGACTGAAGCGTGCAGAGCTTGATGTTTTCTCACAGCACACTAAACCTTGCCTTCATATTTACATTTACAGCAGACACCTTTATCCAAAGCGACTTACAAACAGTATTTGTCAATAATAGAAGATAGATATACAGTATCTCACAAAAGTGAGTACACCCCTCACATATTTGCAAATATGTGAGCATATCTTTTCATGTGA
>JAOEGT010088210.1:0-14264 GCA_025447795.1 Speoplatyrhinus poulsoni | reverse complement strand
GATGCACCCTGATGCGGACGTAAAGGATTCTGCATCGATGCAGTGACCGACCATAGTCGGTCATAGCCTAGCCCATGGGTTCCAAAACTTGTTTGTGCCAAGACCCACCTAGAGGAGACAAATCTATTTAGAGACCCACCAAACACCATGTATTTGTAATGTAATAATAAAAAAAAAAACTATGCATTTTAGCTAATGCTATATACCTCTGTGCACACCAAATATCTTTGAGCAGAGCACTCCAGAATCTATGGTGTGCACATGGCTAAATAGGATGTCATCCAATCAGGAACAAGTAGCCCATTTTTCCCCAAAACCTTACTCACGACCAATAAGACCAATAAGAACAACATGATAGTAAAGTGCTGAAGCCTTTCATTGATATTCTTCAATGGCTGCATGCAATTTTCACAACCCTCTCACTCCCACTCAGTGACCCACAGTTTAAAAAATCCCTGGCCTAGCCTGCTGATGTTGCTGGTCGATATCCCGTCTGCTGCAGTGTTAGCGGCGCTAAGCATAGAAATATATTATAATGCTGCTGGAAAACCACCACCGCTAGGAGGCAAGTACGCAGGCAAGTATGTGATCAATGCCTATCGTGATGCAACCGCTTGTCTACGTGTACGCGTTGCCCAAAAGCAAGTATATCGGTGGCTTAACAAGAGAAGTGGAGAGGAGAGGACTCTCTTATCTCTTTATAAAGATTATTATTTAGCGTTACGGACAGCGCTTCATATCAAAGTCAATTCACACATGTAAAACAGCACATTAAATCTTTAGCCTACCTGATGATGTCAGCACAATGATTAGCATAATTATAGTATAACAAGCACAGGGTAGATGCAGGCAGATGTCAACATGACGCAAGTAACGCTGATAGTGGATTTATTATCATCATTCGCCAAAGGGAAAACAGTTCTGCTACCATACATTGCACAGCAAACACACTAATTTGCTAAGAATATGAAAGGAAACAATAGGCTTGTGAAATAAACAACTTCACTGGCTCCTTTGGATCGTCCGCTCAGAATATGTCCCGAAAAATCACGCTAGCATAACTGATAATCAGCAAACATTGCAGCCAATTGCCACTAGTATTACGTACCATTTTACACTTTTAGTCTAATAGTTATTGTGTGCACAATATAGGTTGTGATTGACCAGTTGTGCATATGTACCAATTTCCAAATATTCCCTACGTATTACTTTTAGGCCTACTTGTGCTTTATTCAGCCATAGATTGAATCAAGCACAAGACTTTATCACACAATATAGGCTTACCAGAGACACCTAGAGTAGGGCTCTGCAGTTATAGTACTATAACCTATTGTTTAGCTCTGTAATTGGCTCTGTATAGCTATGGCGTCAACAAATCAGAAAATGTCAAGGCTAGGAGTAATTTCTGCTAATTTCTCCTGTCATACTCCAGACTACACAGAGCCCATTCAACAGTTTTCTGAATACATTCTTAATAAAAGACAATGATTTGTAAGAAAATAAAAATTCCATCCAGTCATATCATTTAAGATTTGTTAAAAATGGTGTCAAAATCTCATCTCGTCTTGTGTATAATAAGTAGTGTCACATTTGTGTTCCCTTACTGTAGGCAACATTAATTGTGTAGCAGTAAGTTTGACATTCTAGGGTGTTACATTCTAGAGACCTATATTATGTCAAAATAAACTGTAAATCCACTTTTAAAAGCTGATAATTAAAAAAAAGAAAATTATATATATATATATATATAAAATGTTTGTTTTACAGCAGGTCAAAAAAAAGGGAGTTTGAATATCTGTTTGAATTTGTTAAAAACCCATGTGCAGCAATATATAATATTAAGGAGGTAATGTATCTGAAATCGAATCGTTGACATTATATTCGCAATCGAATCGTGAGACCAGTGAAAATTCACAACCCTGCACTAGCAAACATAAGAAACAGGATTACATTTGTTATTTCAACCACATTTTACTGCCCTTTGTTTATAGCAGCTCAACCTGGTACACCACAAGTATTGTGATACTTTTGTATTACTAAAGGTGTGCCTCAAGGCTCTGTGCTTGGAACCCTCCTTTTCATTATCTATATGCTACCCCTAGGCCAGATAATACGAAAGCAGCTGCTCCAGAAGATTTATCTAGGTTATCTACTCCTCAAAGTGGATGTTTGCTCCATCTCCCCATCCCAAGAAGTCCGTAATCTTGGGGTAATTTTTGACTTCACCCTATCATTTAACTCGCATGTAAATCTTATCACCAAGTCTGCCTTCTACCACCTAAAAAACATCTCCAGACTTCAACCTTTACTCTCAGACTCTGTGGCAGAATCACTTGTCCATGCCTTCATTACCTTACTATTGCAATGGTGTCCTGTATGGAGTACCAAGCAAGGTTTTGGACAGGCTGCAATATGTACAAACTCAGCTGCCAGGGTTCTCTCTCACACTAGGCCGTGGCAGCACATCACACCGATCTTCTCCCAGCTTCAATGGCTCCCGGTCAAATTCCGCATCACCTACAAAATCCTTCTCCTAACTTATAAATCCCTACATGCCACTGCCCTCCTGTACCTACTGGACCTTCTCCACCCCTACACCCTCCCACGGAACCTGCAGTCCACCGACAATGCAGCCCCCACCCTCTGGAAATCCATCCCCACAGAGATCCTAAATGCTCCTTCTCAGGATACTTAAAATTTTTTTTTACTAAAAACCCACCTCTTTACAAAGGCATTCAACATAGAATTACCTATTTTTTTTCTCTCTCTCTATTATTTGCTGTGTCTCTGTAGTCTGTGTAAAGCGTCCTTGGGTCCCGTGAAAGGCGCTATAAAAATATAAGTTGTTATTATTATTAATATTACTTGTCTCCTCTGACACATTCTAAGTTTAAGGGTTAATGCATGCATGCTTGCATGCACATGGCACTCAATGAGGTGTGCACACAAATAAAACACACACACACACACACAACTTCCACCCTCCTTGCACCACAAGCGGTGAGTCATCCCTCCACACACGTCACTAAGAGATGAGTGCACCCTGTGACAGCCCAGTTAGCAGCAGTCATGCCGATCTATGAAGCTCATCCTCCATCTTTGTCTCAACTCCAATGAATGACCCCCGCTATGCCCGCTGCCAGTCAAGTCACACGGGGGTCCCTCGCTGCTATCTGGGGGTCTGCAAGAAACATTGCGCGGGTCTAAGCTGAGAACAGGGAGTTCTCTGGATCGCAGGCAGCTCAACCTAAAAAAAGCTAAAGGTCCGTATTGTCACACACAGTGACCACGTCACCGATTCAACCGCTCCCCATCCATAAAGGCCACAAAGCATGCCTACCGGTCTGTCGTGATCGAGGTGCCACTGTTATCCGTGCGTCATGTAAAACACTTAAAACACATTAATGGCCAGTGGTTGTCTCACACACAAGGTTTCATTTGTACCTCATCACTGCACTGCTTTAAGCTAAACCTAAAACATTCTTATTGTCTTTTAGCTAATATCAATTTTTGAGTGATTTGAACTGAGCCAGAAATATCAAGAGGGAAATGTCAATAGTTTAAGTCACATTACAAAGAGAAAATCATTTTCAGATCAATATCTTTCCAGGAAACTACAATTTATCATAATGGGCTCATAATTACGGCCCTGTGACTCCATGTCCCACTGCCACTCCATCTCACTTCTGTTCACAATGCCAGCAACGAGCTGGAAGTAGACCTCATTGTTGTCATCACAAATCCAGTAAAATCACAGTCAACTGACGAAAAGCAAGTGATTGGCATCAGAGAAATAAAGTGTGTACAAAACAGGTAACTCCACCAACTGCCTTTGCACTGTAAAAAAGTACATCCAGCTCAATGGTATTACAGCAAATGTTGAGTTTACATTATGACTGCCAATCAGCAAACAGAGCGTCCAATCGTGTGTCAGATTAAAACAAGCAGCTGCATGCCAAGCCACAGAGAGGCAGGACTGCAAGTGATATAAGACCAAGTAATTTGGTATGCCAGGATACGAGAAAGGGGAAAAGTTGAAATAATGCTTCTCAGAAAACCCGGTTTAAGTGGATGCAATTGCTTAGTTCTCAGAACTAAACAATTTTATGAATTATGAAGAATATTTGTATAACCCTGTTAATCTATTATTAATGAATATCCACGTCTGGTCTGTAACCATCATCGGTGCTATACAAAAATGGTTTACCCTATTCTGGTGGAAATGTGTGTGTATGTGAAAATAAACGTAAAGCTTGAGAAAGCCTTCTTACCTGTGATACACTGAAACTGACCATCATCTCGGCGAATAGTGAAGGCCTCACCTGGGTTTACCTGCACCAGGATTACCTATAACGACACAAGAAAGGACAACACTGGGAAAATTGTATATCATTTCAGGAAATTATGATCATTACAATTTAATCACATTAATTAATTAACAAAGCATTACACTATTGAACAATGTAATTACCACTATCAGATTCAGTCTGTAAGACTTCTATAATAAATTGGGTTTCTGCGTGAAACACTACCTGCCTACCTACCTACAGTAAAATATGTAAGTTGTAATAATGTCAATCTATGCTCAGCCAGCGCTAACGGAATATTGTTTAAAACCTCCAAGACATACGAGATACTGTCAGTGACAAGAAAGAACCTCACAAATGGTTCGATGATTTATCTAACAGCTGGTAGACTAAGCATATAATAAGTCAATAGCTGCTGCTCCGTTTTGAGAAAAAGACATCTAACCACTGCTGCTCCAACAAACCTTGCAGCATAGACAGAAATTCAGTCCTCCAAGCTAAAATGATTGATTAAATTAGTTAATTTAGTAATGTGTTGCCTATTCATTCTCTGGCTAAATAAAAGTGGCCATTTTTAAAAGGAGTTTCTTCTCAGGCTTATTCCTGTCTTATTCCTTCCTTTTTTTTTAACCACCCAACTGCATGACGTTTGATGAAGCAATTTAAAAACAGTTACTGACGTGTTGCAACCATAAAACTAAACACAAGAAAAATGAAATAGAGGTGCATTTAAAACAACATTAGTAGCACACACACATAACCTTACATTGTAGTGAAGATATGGTGTTAGAATATGTAACCTGTAGTTCATCTATATCAACACTGGTTAAAACATGAATATTGAAACAGGTGGTACAAACACAACAGTACCGGTATTAACAACAGTACTGGTTTCAACGAGGTCGGTTCTCCGAGACCTTTGCAGACAGCTACGTCAGTGTTACTACTTCACCGTGTTACTACTTCCCTGTCAACAGTATTAAACAAAGAATGCTTTACAAGAGACACACAATCTTGTCTCAGAAACACCATTTAAAGCCATTATAATCAACCAAAAATATAAAATCTAAGTCCAGAGGTGATTAAAAACACCTAAAGTTGCTCCCTTGCCTTGCAATAAATCATCCCCTCCGTTAGATCTTATCTGCATCACGACAGTAGCTGGTAATTAGTCTTATGACCGAGGCTCTGCTCTGCGCGGATGCCAGTTTACCTCGTTCTTGTGAAAGTCTCCGTCATAGAACCTACAATCCCTGGGCAGGGGGCTCTGGCTTCTCCCTAGCATGCCGATCGACAGCACCTCCGTCTCTGACATGACTCCCATTCATGCTCGACTGGGGGAGGAAGAAGCCCTCTGACACACACACACACACACACACTCACTATCTGTGTGTAAACACCCACGCAATCAGCGTTGGCAGCGAGAGAGCGAGGAGCGGCGGGAGGGTGGGGTGGCTACGAAAAGGTCTAATTAAATCAAAGTCTGGGCGCTCGCTGCTCATACGAGCGCATACTTACTGTCCACCGCCTATCGCAAGAAGCTAATTATGTTTCCCCCACCTAAGTAGTTCAATCAGAGATAAACACTAAGCCAGTTTATCTTGTGTAAAACGCCAAGAGAAGGAAAGAAGGAAAATCTACTTTCAAAATATGCGACAGACACTTACTGTTGCCCGCATCGCTTTTCCCTCATTCAGGTGTCACCGTTTCACGCAGTCGCTAGGGAAACAGAGACGAGCCGAGCCGCTCGCGGGGGTCTAACGGACCCGCTGCCGCTTCAGCCAGCCCTCGCGAGGAACCCCATGACCCCAGCGATGCGCCCACATCTGGCCAGGCTCAGCACCGACAACCCTCCGCTGAGGAGGGGGAAGCTCTGCGTGGGCTGCTGCTGCGACGGACGGGGGGGATCCGTTTCTCTCGCCGGAGGGGTTCTCCTTCATAGGGGAGTGTGGCGTAACAGCAACAGCAACCAAATTAAACCAGGTGGTGGTAAACCCCCCCCCTGGTGTTGGTTGAGACCGGATCAGCCTTGCCTGGCTGATGATGATGATGATGATGCACGCCTAGCGCTCTTGTGCGCCGCACGGCTCCCTTCGCTAGCGCCTCTGGCTCCGCTGCTGCCTCCTCATCACCGCCAGTCTCCACGGCAACCCCTTCAACAAATAAGCCGCGACGTTGTCCGTGCCGCACTGCCAGAGGAGGGGATGAATTCTCTCTCTCCCTCCCTCCCTCCCTCCCCGATGAGTGGATTAGCGGACAACACAAGTCCCGACAGTTATTCTGCCTTCTTGGCGGTGGCACTGTGTATACAATGCATGTGGTGCCTGCCTTGTACATTATTCAAGTTCATTTAAATAGAATTATATCGGGGGAGGGGGTAGTAAAGGTCGTTAAAAAAAAAAAAAAAAAAAAAAGGGTTCCCCAGCCTATCAGGATTTGGCTTTGTGCCCCCCACCCCCTGCACCCACCTCCTCCCTCCCCCCGCTGATGCCAGCGGCGTGGGAGAACTGAAACGAGGAACCTTCAACAACAAAAAAGGTTGACATAGAAGACTACACCGCAGCTCTTCTCTCTCACTCCCTCCCTCCTAAACCCGTCACCCCTTTACAGAGAAACGTGTCATCCACCCTCCATTAATACTGCGATCGATGTGAGAGCAGCAGAGTTCAAACGCAGCGTTGCTCCATTGCTGTTTACAAGCACAGGTTCCTTGGTGTTTGCTTATCTCGAGAAGACCATGAATCAGTCCCCACCGACAATGAAAACAATGGATGCAGAGGCTTCCAAGTCTTCCCTGCCTCCGTATCATGTGTCCATTCATTCACTTCACACCAGACGTAAACCTACTGTGGAGATTGTGTGCTAAAGTTAAAATGTGGTGATATTAATATCGTTTTTTTAAAAAGGTACTAGATGTTAGGATGAGACGTACTGTAAGGATTGGGCTGGCCGTGCAAGAGGAACGTTACGGAGGGAGAGTGACACGGAGGGCCGATCATTCCATCCATCTCCGGTAAAAAACTAATCTCACTCACGCCTTGATTGATCAGGACCGAGCTGATGTATAGTTGTAGTTGTTTTGGCATCCACTGTTCTTTTTTGGGGAAAACAAGGTGTACAAATGACTGGCAGCTACCCTTCATAAAAGTTGCTGTTTTATGTCTTAGGCGTTTAACTAAACAGCCCACACAGGTTGTTCTTGCTATAGATTAGAAAAGGGGAGGGGCAAAATGTTTTATTTCAACGGTACCATTTCGGTACGATTTCATAAGTAAAAACACGGCCAAAAAAGCACAACGTCACATCTCAGGGCAGGTGGAGTGACTTACATGCATACAGTAGATATCTTGTCTACTGGAAGGTAGACCGACCATGCTAAGGTTAAATTTGAGCAAAATTATTCAGCGCAACAGTGAGCAATGGCTTCCTGGTCATTTAATAAGAATAACGTTTCCATCAAGGCACTGGATGGAGACAATATTGCCAATATTGAATTAAATAAGAACCACAGATTAACACAAGATAAATCAATAACTTAACTAGCATGCGAACAGTGTTCAATCATTTCACATGTATGGCGGCCTAAAAAGGAAAAGAGTACTGCCACAGAGGTGTCCACTTGTGTGCTTTATTACCCGGGAGAATGAGTCTGCTCTGTGCGTTCACAGCAGAGCGGCGTGTGACGCGCCATGCACAGTGGTGAGTCAGGGTTCAGGTTTCTCACCATTTGTTCCACCTAATTGTTTACTGTGCGCTGATGTGGCAGAGCAGCTAGGCGGACAGGAAACAGCGGCCAGGTGACGTCGGAGGCAGGCCCTGCCTGAGGCGGGCTCGGCCAGGAACTAACGCGGCCGTCCCTGAGGCCGATGGTGACGACGTAGGCTTATTTTGTGCTGTGGTAATTCAGAGCAATTTGATGGTCGACTTGCGGATCCCATAGACGCATCACAGGAAGAGGAGAAGGGAAAGGAACAAAAAGATCCGCCCCAGACAACCCACCTCCCCCATGTCTTCATGTCACAGCAAGGCCTTGCAAATATGACGTTTTACAGATGCAATGACGCGCCAATCACTTCACAGACTTATCAGCGGAAAGGCACCTCAAAAGGTTTTCCTTCTGCCTCCTATATTAAATGTGGTATACAAACAGGGCTAATTGATTCCTAAACCATTATGCATTCCGTTAACTCCTCATGAATTTAGGCCATTGACGTTTGCAGTGACGTCTCTCCCGCATTCATTTGGAAGTATATTTTTAATCAATGGGATGTCAGGGAGAAATATAATTTAGGTGTCTGGATGTTAACAAATCCTTAAGAAAAAAAAAATACAACCAGACTAAATGGCCAATTTGTTATGTAAGGCCAATGTGGTGTGGCGCAGAGTTCCCAATTGGATAAAGAATGGGAGACTAAATATACTTCTCTAGGCTCTTGTAAATCACATAATGAAACCCATCTTCATTTCATACTACGCTCACAACCAGAAAATCTTTCCATATTCACAAAATAATAGTACACACACTATTGCAATTGTTTCTCTAAAATTCATCATACACTCTCCAGCACTCTATTGGAGAAACACTGCATAATAAAAATACTGGATATTAAAGAATACCAATTTTAATTAGTTAAATAAATAGTACCTAAACTGAACAGCATTTGAACATCTTTCAATTCAAACAATCAGCAAGACACGTTTCCACAATAACTAAATGTATCTTAAAAGTGTACCACACCAGGAGTAGGTAGCAAAGCTACATAGACTTTAGTGGCCAACAAAGAGAAAGACAGAATAATATCTATGGAAACTATGCTTAATTCACACATAGGCAACAGTAACTAGGAGGAAGTACCATAATATGTAGCGAAACAAAAGGCAGAGATGAATAAGCTGCACATTTCTATTGGAGGAGCCTTCAAAGAGAGTGAGCAGCATTTTACTTCATGAAGATAGTGTTATGGGTGCATTACAGGTTTAAGTAGAAGTCAACAGAAGGATTTTGAATAAAAAATAAAAACTATATCAAACATTATTTTGAATTGATTTTAGAAGACAGGGCACTACTTTAATCATCTTAGCGCACGGTATAAAGTGCATGGTGTGTGTCCAAATTCACTTTTGCTAGTTAAATGGCAGAGTAAATGGTTGCAGCGCCAGGCACATGGTTAGTCTCTTCAATAAGTATGCATGTGTTTTGGACATGCATGCAACAAGTCAGTCAGTGTCATCACCCATTTCCGTCAGTAGCGTGTGGTAGTTGAACCATACACAGCCACAACAGCCTGGCATCTCCTCCTCATGCTGGTCACCAGCCTGGTCACACACTGCTGTGGGATGGCATCCCATTCTTCAACCAGCATTTCTCGCAAGTCAGCCAACGTGGTTGTGTCGGTCACTCTGGCACGAACAGCACGCCCAAGCTGGTCCCACAAGTGCCCTTACTTTTTGTGCGTAGTTTAGTAAGAAACAAATCTGCTCATGCATAAAGTGAAGCAGATCATCTATGGCCACAGCAGGATAAAATATCTTTATCTACACAATCTTTCACATTGTAATCTTTTTTTCTGTCGCTGCTTGTCCTCGTTATGTGTAACCAGTTGAGTGCAAGCGTGTTGTGCACCCACCTATTTGACATTGGGCCCTTAAAACTGTGAAATACTCTACTTTAAACCAGGTTTTTGTAAGTCAATCGTGCAATCACTTTCCAATGCCTCAATATAGCTGAATGCACCAACAATGAGCCTGACCACACCTCATTATAAGACCAACACATTCACGGGCGCTCAGATGGGTGTACGCGTGTAAGTGCACTTGCTATTTAAACAACGTGGGCGCTGGATGAGAAAATGACAACTGCGTCGGTCTGAAACTATAGCAAAGACACTTTCGTCGCACTTTGTGCCGAGTGTTAAGCAAGGCCATTAGAATATGACTCAGATTTGAGAGAATTGTCAGATAATATTCATGTTGCACAAATAAAATAAGAAAACCATTTTCCATGGTATTGCACTATTTTAAATGTAAGCATGCAATACATTCTGATTTAATTTGAGGGGTCAGTTTTCCAATATTAATTTCTGAATTAGCACTACCTTCATCTAATGAATCCCACCTGGGATTAATATTGATTAGCATCCTCTCCTAGAATATTTCCAGTCAAGGTGTGCTGCACCAGTGAACCTGCTGCTTGGTGGTGTTAGGTGAAAACCGACCAAGTTATAGGTTACTGATGAAGTGCCATTTGCGTTCGCAGAGAAAGCAAAAAACATTCCAGGTCCAAAAACATGTTCTCTTGACTTGATTCGCCTAATGTTTAGGATCAATATTTTGGGAGCTAATCGTTGAAATCCCTGCTGGCATCCTCTGGCCCACAAAAGAAGCATTGTTGACTCATACACCGTCTACCTCCTCCCACAACAAGCCCATCCCCCCACCCCCCCCCCACAAATCTCCTAAGCCCTTCCTCATGGATGATTCAACAGATAACAGGGAGGCACATTGGGTGGGTAGCGGTAAGTAGTACAGACTGTAATATGTACAGACCCACGGTTCCATCTCCTGTGTGTGGCTGTGACACACAAGGCCAGCCATGAAGACGTCACAATTGGCTTGGGGGAGTGAGAGCCCTTGCTATGTTACAGTAACTTTAACCCACACGTCAGGCAGCCAGAAACGTGTCAAGATACCAGTTTACACAAAAGCCTTGTTCAAAGCGTGTTTGTATTAAGCTGAAAACCAAGCACACGCTACCCATTGTATCCATTGGCGGTGCTTGAGACCACACTGACTACAAACATCAGCCACACAGGCGCACGCACTCACACACACACACACACTCGCCTGACTGCTAAAATGGTGTGCGGGGAAAGCAAATGTCCACGACTGCACAGCGTGAAAAGCTGTGGCAGACTGCTATACCGCCATGCAGTTCCCATCCCATAATGTAAACACTCACGTAACATTCCTAACTACAATACCAATCATTGAGCACAATGAACAGCCAAAGTCAACTGCATAGGTAAGCTCCAGGGAATCATAGCACTAAAAGAAATTGCAGAGAAATAAGTACATACTGGATTTTAGTAGAGGACAAACCGATAGGTAGACTTGTGTATGAATCTTACATATTTATAATAACTGGTAACACATTTGTTACATGTTACATGCAGTGTGGGATATTGGAAACTGTGAATCATGCCACAGCCACAGATATCTATAAAAAAGGAAACATCTCAGGTAATGACCCTTGGACAAGAGCTTCCTCTCTGAGTCAGACTAATTGGTGCAGCGGAGAGTTAATACCAACCCTTTTGCAGTTCACAAACTGAACTGCGTCACATTTCCACCACACCACCTATTAGGCAAATAGCAGTAAAAACCTTGCTCCCTTACGGGAAGGCCTTTGGTCCAATGGCCCGTTGCCACTGTGCAAATAAACGCGTTTCATGACAGCCACAAACAATCAGGCTCACAGGACGGGCCAAAACGCGGTGCGATGGCCACAGTGCTGTTAGAACAACAACTGTGCTGTGCTGCTTGTTACTCCTTCTTCACATTTCAGAGTATTTTAACAGTCATCATGAGAGAACACCTCAAATTGGTCTTGACAGCAGGGCAGTAGCAATGTAAGCCATGTCGAGTAAGAGAGAACGATACTTTTCTTGCCATTTCAGCTCCCATTAAGCCCTGACAAGTAACCTGTGCAGATAATCTGTAGACTGGGAGGAAGGGCAGCGCGGTAAGTGAATTCCATAAGATCACCACCCTTACGGTACAACAGTTCAACAAACAATAATTCAGCCGAGGGCTTTTCCACTGTGGAAAATTACTAAGATGGCAGGAAGGGCATGTGCATAGCGCAGAGCTAATATTAGCAAGTCTTATCTGAACCAACTGAGTGAGAGTGGGGAAATGACGGAAAATACATCGCTGCAGGATCCATGCTGTTTACCTGCGCAGGCATGGACACTTGAGCGAGTCAAACCGTTGACCATCGAACGACAGGGAAAATCTACTAGAAATCAGAAGTGGCTCGTCAGGGTCACTATGTCCCCGCCTGACACTGAGCAGAGATGAAGAGGTACATCACCTCAAATCCTTTACTGTTGGTATCAAGACCTAACACAAACGTTGTAGTTCAGGATGCAACAAAAAACCTTGATGCTAGCCTCCCTCATTTGCTAGCAAAAGAAAATGTTATTAGTCCACATATGGCAAATAGTTAAACAGGCTAAACAGTAGTGTGGAACCTGGACCTATATATGGATTATTAATATCTAACCAGTTTGTCAAAGTGTTAAAGTGTATCTATATGACTTTCCCCCACTAGATGTCACACTAAGCGCACCAGCATCTCAGACCAAACCAAATGATTCTTGGGCCAAACACACAAGACACAGACACACGCATACAATACTGTAAACAAAACAATTTGAATAAGTGTCAATTAGGCCTGGACCTTCTATGTGCTGTGGCTGCTAAAATGTTTAAAACTCTTCCAAAAGCCCAACAAATTGGCCTTACCCTGGGCTTTGTTTGCAGTAGTTGGCACAAGGGGTGTGTTAAAATATATAATAAGCTATTGCAAACCAAGTGCAAGCTTGCACACTTTTTATTACACATTTTAAAGGGTTAACCGCTGTTACCGCTGCATATTCTCGTTGCGAGTGGCGTGACTTGATTCAACGCATTCAACAGAGTGGCGAAGTAGCAGAAATACCAGCAATCAAATGAATGTAGATTAAATTGAATATTATACTGACCATACAACTTCTTTTCCCCGGACATGTACTCTTTTTGAAAACATAATTTGTCGCCTTCACGTCTAAATCGTCGACAAAAAAAAAAAAAAAAAAAAAATTGACAGATTATTTACACACAACATTTCTGTATTGGCGTCTCGGTCTTCGGGATTTGTGGGAAGCCGAATGCGCAAAGATGGCACGTAGGTTACACGTCGGTATCAATAAGGTGAGATTTAGAATCACACATAAACTTAAGCCTAGTTTGTCAGGTATGTACCATGTAATGAGACCAGGTAAAACTGCTGCCAGGGGAGTTTTTGTATTTCACACCACAAAGCATCACAATAGCTGCACTTGATACAGCCTTGTTATAAAAAGGAATTTCCCTGATTCCAAGACTGCACTGTTAAGTGCTGCAATAGCCTACAAAGCGATTATTAATGCCGTGATAGAAACACATTCATAACAGACTATGCCGTTTTGTCTACTGTTGGAAACAGCACTGATGTGAAATGGCCAAAAGGTAAAAAATATTAAATAAGGTTATCTATCTGCCATAATGACTATGAAAGCTAATGGTAGGCTATTTGTCTTGTTAAAGACTAGGCTATATGTTTATGTATTAAAAGGTGTAGTCAGTCAACACCTCCCTTCAATGCCATAGGTCTGTTAAGCACTGCCCCTAAACACATTGAAATGCATTTCCAAGGCTAGAAAAGTGTTGTGTGGTGTGGTCTGCACCACTTTGCTTTCCTATTTACAGAGCCAGGCCTGTGTAAATTATGTAAGTGTCATGGACATGAAACAATGAGTTGATTCTATGAACTGACAATGGTATATTGGCTTACTTTAAAGTTTAATAACAGGTGTATGGATGTGGAAGCATTTGCAAAACTATTTCAACCCCACAGCACCTTCTCACCATGGGTACCTGTCAGCTCTGCTGCCATAATGACTCCAGTGACCTCTTTTTTGAAAACCAAAATATGGTCACCCTAAATAAATGATGCCACATTGACAACCAGCCTGCTTTGGATTTAATCAGGTACAGCTACAATTATGTTGCTAAAAATAAAACATTTAACATTTTTGCAAAGTCCTGCTGGTATCTGCTGGCATTTAAAAGTCAGCGCGAGATCAGATGGAGAAGGGAGAGAATCATCATACTATTAATCGTGTCAAATAATCGTGATTTCAATCCATCCATTTT
>JAOEGT010088199.1:0-14264 GCA_025447795.1 Speoplatyrhinus poulsoni | reverse complement strand
TAATTTCCCAACCATGAATTTGCTAGAGCTAAGCTTGTATGAAAAGGTATGACTGTATTACATTAACTTGTCACACATTCACAGTGCAAGTCAATGTCTAATGTGTGGCCAAAACACTTTTGCTCATTTTGGAATGGGTGCAACAGCGGCTCATTCAGTACAATGAATACATGATCAAAAATTAAATTTACTAATTCTATTCTAGTGCAGTATTTGGTTTTAATTGACACCGAACTAGCAAAAACGCCCAAAAAAAAAAGAGTAAAATGTATGGCCAACTAAACTGTATGTCACTGTATCTGTGTTTGTGCTAGATTTAAACAATCTAAAAGGCAGGGTTAGCTATTCTTGAGAACGCATGCTAACTTTGAGATTAAATCAAAACAATATCCCTTCACAGCACTATCTCACACATTGAAGCGCATTGTGAAGCAAAGCGTAGTATATTATAAAGCTTTGTGAGCGGTGTTCTCCACTTTGTATATGTTCCTATTTACAGAACCATGGCTGTGCAGAGGTATCAGATATTTTTTTCAGCATGTACAGGGAACGATGAGCTGGCGAAATGCAAGGTGAATTGGACAAAAAGTGTATTAGCTTACATTTAGCTTGCAATAGTTGACTATACCTTTAATGGAATATCATTACTCATTTCTACGTTTTGTTTTGTTGTCTGAATCTAGTGCCTCAGAACTGGCTAATTTGATTATTGACTATTACCTACTGTGCCACTTTCAGGGCCACAATGAATACAAGGTCAAGACAAAGGCAATGTGTGTGTTGGATCATACATTATTTCACTATTTACAGATATCAGGGGCCCTTCACCTCATGTATTTACCATTGACTGAGTGAGTGAGAATGAAACATGATAGCTTCACATATGTCTTATGTATTATATTAAAGAATGTGGTGATTTACATTTTCCTTATATATTTTCACTATGTCCTATCTATATAAATAACCTAAAACTACAGCATGTAGCTGCATGTTTATGTAGCTGCATCTGACTGAAGACTCACACACCGGGTAACTGCAGTAACGGTTGTGGTCGGGCTGTACTCGCGATGCAGCTATCATCTGAGACGGTGTTCAGACGGAGAGAGAGACCCATTCCATTACAAACACTTCATCTGGGCATTTGGGGGGTGGGGATGGAATGGTGTGCGGGGTTGAAGGCTTCTAAAATGTGGCACCGACACCATATTCATTACTTTGTGTAAGCTATAGGGAAGGCAGCAGGAAGACATGGCTAGTGTGAGAGGGTGAAAACGTAAGCGAGACAGATCCTTATGACATTAAGTGCGACATTAAGACATGCTCCATTTCCAGAATGGGCTTTAATGAATTACTATTGGTAATATTACCAGGCCTGTAAGATTTTCTCCACGTGACTTTCAAGGCCAATATCACAGTACACTTACACACATACAAATACACACATACACACATAAAAAATAGAGATCTTGGTATTTCTAAATTTTCCCAGCATTCCCAGTGACTAGGTGCTGGGGGGTGCATGCATTATACATGTTTTCTTAGTCTAATTTATTGAGCTTCAAACAAAAAAAAGTAGCTATGATCATAAATTATTGACTATCTATAACATTGAAATTACAATTACAATTGTAGTTGGTAAAAATGGTTCCACTTCGCCTGTCAGTAGCTACTTCGAGTTTATAGCCTACCTAATGAAAGATCAACCACTTCTGAAGTGGTGTGCAGGATTTGTGCTCATATAATTCGTGCAAAAGATGGACAGACTGCGATTGTCGTCAGTTAGCGAACAGCCAACCATATCACGGTAGGCAGCGTAGGTTACAGCAAAGTGAAAAACTATAAAGTCGTTTAGTTTTGCTGTTGTTAGCATTACGTTAGCATAATGCATTGATTGCATTGCCTGATGTAGACAGAGATGTGTGATACAGCAAAGGCACGAGTGTATTTTGCATCTGCGTGCGTGTGCGTCTTTGAGAGAGAGGCAGGGTAAGAAGAGAAGTGAAGGTTTCTTATCACAGCAATTCGGCCTGAATGTTTACATTTGTAGTACGGTACCTTTGCAAAATGTGCCATTCATTTTCGGTTTATTTATCGTTGCGATGATGTCTGTCTCTTTTACACAGACAATGTTCTGGCGGCCTGTTTTTCCGTTCACTATAGGTCATGGAAATTCAGATTTCTTTGTCAGATGAAAGTCAGGGTAAAGTCAGGGAATTTGACAAATGACTTGGAGTGAGAACCCTGTACACAGGATACACACAGTTATACATTCTATAAGTTTACATTATCATATCTTTTAACAGCCATCATACACCCATATCAGCTTAGATGTAATTGCTTAGCTGAGCTAATGCTGTTTTTGAATGCCATTTGTTGTCTGCCAAAGGATACCACCCATGTTTGGGACTTCCGAGTTGTCAAAATAATGCGAGGCAAGCAAGAACACGCACGCACGCACACATGCACACATGCACACATGCACACGCATATACACACGCTCATACACACCTGCCACCACTTGCTCACTTTTAAAATGCCAGAAACCTCCTTATGTGTGTTGACATGTCTAGGAAAACTGACTTACAACAATCCACTGAACCACTATCGCATTGCCTCATTCCTTAAGGCCCTGGCATCCGCAGAGGTCCGCGGACTATGCGTGGGACATAAAGATCGTCGCGCATACAGTCCTCCATAATGTCCTGTCCGCACGGACTGTGCATAATGCAACAGGCGCAATACAGACGGCAATGGGTGTCCTACTAAGCTCATAAATGAGACTAGGCGTATAAAAAATATGTTTTTCCCTCGAATATTTTCAGTTACGCCAATATTGTTGACGGGAAACAACATGAGCGCTCGTTGCTCAAGGCCACGCATTTGGTAGTATGCAGCAGCCTTTACACTACCATAATGAGGGATGTATTTGGCTGCAGGGTAGTATTAGTGAACACATAAGTCCTATTTATAGACTGGCACTAGCAGCGGTTGGCTGGGTGAGGATAGTTTTCGAGTGCTTTTTAGCAACAATGTGTTAAAGGCAACCTAGCTACAGTATCGTGTATAGAGTCAGTCCTATTCAGTAGTTAATAGGGCTGCAAAGCTCACACTTGTGTGTGGTGTTGTTTATATATTTTTGTGAGGACCATCAGGGGTTTTGTGTGTGTGTGTGTGTGTGTGTGTGTGTGTGTATGTGTTTGTACAGTATATGTGTATCTAGTTAGTGCCTCCTAACAGCCAGGAAATCTGTGGCATTCCCAGGTTAGGATCTTGTTCCGGAAGCATCTTTGTGGTTGTAAACTGACACCCCTGTAAGCACTAGCAGGCAGTGGGCTAGTAGATTTTCATTGGCTATTAGCATGGTCACTAATGATACTTAATATACATAGTGCATAATACTAATAATTCTGGCACAAAGTTAATGCAGTGCTTTATTTACTAAATTAATTCTTTCCGTTTATTTAGCAGTAACCAGCCTACCATATTTAACAGATTTACAAGACCTGCGACCAGACAAGCATGTGCCGCTAAGTCCGCTTTTGGTGAATGAGTAACAGTATGTAGTTGTTGTCGTGCATGTCAATCAAAAACACCTGCGCTGACACAGTGGGTCTGCTGTAGGTATGGCAACAGCATCAGGCAGTACAAGGTGCGAGTGGGCGACTACCACGCCCTGGTGCCCGAGGAGCACGAGGAGGAGTACGGCGTCGCTCACATCCTCCTTCACCCCGACTACCGCTCCCATAGCAATGACTACGACCTTGCCCTGGTCCGCCTGTCGCCCGGGGCGATGGGCCGCGGCCCCGGCGTGTGCGTACCCTTCAGCAGCCACGTGCTTCCTGCTTGCCTGCCGACGAGGAGAGAGAAGGTGATGAAGCATGCCAGCAACTGTCACATCACAGGCTGGGGAGACACAGGTGAGGATGTGTGTGTGTGTGTGTGTAATGTGTGAGTCAATGTGCGAGGCGTGTGTGTTTGAGTGTGTGTCAGTGTGTGAGGCAGCTGTGTGGGTGTGTGTGTGAGGACAATGGTGTAATGACACACTCATAAACCATACACTAAATTCCAGCTGTGGTCTAAATGGTTTGATATGCTGAGTTTGAACCTGCAGTAATGCTGAATAAGTGTTAGCAGTACTACTCAGCACTGCCAACATAGGCGCAGGCTGGAATTTCTATTCCAAATAATAATGAATAAGAATTCATTAATAATAATAATTGGTTGCTTTTTAACACTCCAAATAGGTGTGAATGGCTCTGAATCTTCTTTCCAGGCTTTTGGGAAGTCAGCCACTAATAATTAATCTTTCTCCATGTTAATTTTGACAAAGATAATACAATACATACTCACATATAGATTACATTTTTGACAATATATTCTATACTTGAAAAAGTTAATATTATAACTTATTATTAGCATACCAGGTCAGCATGCAAATATTGTAATTACCAAAATTAAAAACTATGAACTCTAAGTAAGTATTATTCAGACCCATGACGCCCCAGCCCCCAACAGGTGTTATTACACAAATCACACAAATAAATGGCACTTACTCTGTTAAGACCTACATGTCAACATCTAAATGGGGCTAGACAGTGAGGTTGTTTGACATGTCCACCTATCTGTGACATCTGTTTTCCCAAAGCCTACAGCACCGCATCTGTGTGCTCTAAGGTCAGCTCATAGGGACCTTAAACAGGCCCATATAACTGTCACGACACACACGCACACACACGCACACACACACACACACACACACACTCACACTCACTCACTCTAAAATGTAAGTGCTTTAAAAGTGTCAGTTTCTTCAATGCAAAATCGCTTGTTTGTGTGTGTGTGTGTGTGCGTGTGCGTGTGTGTGTGTGTGTGTGTGTGTGTTTGCTTTGGTGCGGTGAGAATACAAGCTAAGTTGGAGCATGTGATTGGGAGGTGAATGTTGTTTTGGCTTAGTGTGAAATGCCTGCAACGTCCAGCTGTCTAGTTAGTTTGGCTGTCTGCCATGGTAACGCTATACACACTCACACACACACACACACACACGTGCACATGCATAGATACACTATGGCCATTAACACCATATGGACATGCTGTGTGTATATGTGTGTGTGCAAAAGGCATGTACAGTCACGTAACATAAAGAACCCACGAACACTACAGGGAGTCACCAGCCTATATGCCCTCACACCTGCATGGCTGAAGGCAGTCGGCTGACACTGGGGTAGTCCACCACCGCCAAAACCACACACCATCCCTGGATGTGGACGTTACAGTAGTTAGAGAACAATGCTAACCTAAGGGCGGAGCAGCCTCTGTTAAATGGAAATATCTAAATCTAAAATAATTATGAATGGAAAAAGTTATAATAAATGGAGATCATTTAAAAAAAAAAGTAAAAATTAAGTAATGAAGTAAAATAAAAACAATCTTTCTCCCTTCCCTCTCAGGGCACTCGTACTCCAAGACACTCCAGCAAGCTCCGCTATCCCTGCTCCCCCGTCGCCACTGCCAACAGCATTACCATGACGCCTTCACAAGCCGCATGCTGTGTGCCGGCAGCACTACGTCGTCGGAGAAGCGGGTGGATAGTTGCCGCGGCGACAGCGGGGGCCCGCTGGTGTGCGAGCGTCCGTCGGGGGGGTGGGTGGTGTACGGGGTCACTTCCTGGGGTCACGCCTGTCGAGCGGCCCCCGGGTCTCCCGGCGTCTACGCCAAAGTCTCTGCCTTCACCTCCTGGATACGCAAGGTGATTGGTCAGGAGGAGGGCAAAGAGAAAATGTGGCGGAACTAAGTGATCGCTGGACAAATCGACTCGAGGGTACAATGGTGTCCAGTGTTTTCATTGCATCTGGAATGACTTACCTGACAATGAGATAAGCTGTAATGTGACACTCAATTTGATTGGGCAAAGCTCCCCCCCCCTTCTGTACATACTGTGTGTAAATACTGACTTGGACTAGTACCAGAACATTCTCTCCTCTCCTGTCGCCATACAATAATTTATTAGCACTTATTTTGAAACTGCCGTGACTTAACGTTATTCACCATTATTATGTTGCGTTTTTTAGGGTATTACAGCAATTGCTGAATTTGAAACCTTATGTTGTAATTACATTTTGTCTGTTTGATTTGTTTTACGGCATTATTTTCCTTGTACTGTATATTTTAAATAAATAATACACAACTTGAGATGAGTGAAAAGCTATAAAGGCTGAAAAGAGGGACCACAGTTTAGAACATGCACACTTATACTGTACATGTAGAGACACACAGACCACAAAATATGGATAACTTATATAATACATTTACAATGCATGTACTACCCATACGACTGCAGAATTGCACAAAGACCCTGTTATAAGATACTTAATGCATAATACTGTATTAAATACTTGAGGTATTGTAGTCATATTGACATTCAAGTCATGCAACTTGCATCATTCTAACAGAGTTTTTTTAATGTTATTGTTCCATTTTGTTAGAAGATAAATGTTAGATGTCTTTGTTGTTTAGGGTCAGAAGTCGTTGTCGTTAAAAATATATATATATTTTTTTTTTTGTCACACGGAAGAAACTGCATGGTGGTTCTTGATCATACATTAGTCGATCAGATTTATCATTTGTTGCATTTCATTGAATGCTCTACTCTCACACGTATGTGTTGTCAAGATATTTATGTGAATACAATGTAATGCACTTGAATATAAACCAAAATGACACTACCTTTATAGTTTGGTGTTTACATAAAATATTGGTTTAGATGGAGTGCAACAACACCTCATACATTTTGCACCAATTTTGTTTTATAAATGTTTTGTATTGTACGGACTTGAAATGTGTGTATTTTTGTGGTACTGTGTGTGTGTGTGTGTGTGTGTGTACTGTAACAGCACAGGCATTAAACATTCATAACAAAATACATTTTGTTCTGCCTGTTTGTCAGCAATTGTGCCTGCGTGGTCGTTCCCACACGTCCCATAAAGTTAAAACGAACAACAAACTCTTGAGAAAGTGAGCAGTAGCTTGTCAGACAGTGTCTATGCACACATACACACACATTCACCTTAGCACTTAACACGGGCTTGTTAAACAATGTGCACAATGACAACTACTTTCTTTGTCTTTTCTTGTTTACAAGACAAACAACTAAAGTTGAACCAACAAAAAGATAGAAGCTATCCTATTGATTGTATAAAAGAAAAAAAGCGTCTATATACAGACATTTTATTCAAGTTGTGTATACTGAATGCTGCATCAGTTACAATTTAAAAACAATTAAGATTAATGTTTAGTATTTTATAAAAGCCCCCACAATTGTACAATATTTCTATTGCACTTTCCACGATACTACGGTACATATTTTCTCTGCAGACAAATAAAACTCTAAAATGTTTTCTGTGACTCAAGACTAACATTCTGTATTTGTTTTCAACGTATGCAACTATGTACTTAAATAAAATACCTCCATCTAGTGGTCATATCTTTACATAGTACCACGTTGAAGTTTTTTTTTAATGTTTTTTTTCCCCCTTTGTAATAGTTTATTTTCAATCGTTTCCCGAGATCACCATCTTGCGGCTATTTTATGTAATTACAACGAAAATTATTCTGAACTTTGGGGTCCAACCTCAAAAACGTGTGTGTGAGTGAGCGAGAGTATTTATCTATCAGGGGTGATAACCAAAGTACTTGAGTAAAAAAAAACAGACTTAACTTGCAGTGATGTGCATCTTTATTTTGGTTTCTGTATTTGACATTTACATGTTTGCATTCAAATTGAAGCTAATCATGATAGACCACTGGTTTAAAAAAAAGGAAATCAAGGTTCAACTGAGACATTTGAAAAATAATTGTCTGTGAACTCCTTTTGGGCAGACTGTCCTCTTCTCTTCATCTCATCTTCTGCACCAATAATGCTGAAGGAGGTCAGGAGTACTAAACCTACACATTGCTATGCAGATCTTGTCCCGAGGAAAAATGTACAGCCAAGGAATGTTGCTCCAGTAAGAGGACTACTGTATTTCCCAGTGGTAGTGCCTTGAGAAAAGGCAAAAATTGAATTCACTTAAAAAAAAGAGAAAAGTTTAATAATAATATCTGAGCACATCAGCTTGTCACCCGGGTTGTCGTGTCACCAAAATACTGATACTGTTAGTCCCTGCTCGGTCAACCAGTTGCCTTGCTTAACAAACAAACTCAAACCACGTGGGAAAAACCTTTATGTCTTACAGAACTGGGACAGAACTTAGTGCAAAGTCTTTTTTATGGACACCAAGCACAGCTGGCCTGCGCTGTCCTGGCATCATAAATAAAAGATTAAAGAAAAAGAAACTAAATAAACAACCACCGCAAGGTCCCGGTGCGGAAGAGTTCACAAGAGGGTTCGGGCCAAGAATTATTTAATACTTAAACCCAAAATCCTCTTTATTTCTGTCTTAGATTGTTGTTGTATTTATTTATGTCCCAACTGAGCCATTTCAAATGGTTCACTTCTCATCCTTCTTTGTTCCATCCATCCATCCATCCATCCATCCATCATTCATTCATCCATCCATCATTGCTATAGTCTCTTGTGCTTTCTGTCCTGCTGAGAGGGGCAATGGCCACGCCTTCAGCTAAAGGTTTGTTCCGGGGCCACAGAGGTCAGCCTCTCACCCACCTCCTGGTCTTCCCGACCCCTTGACCTTTTACACTTGACTCCTGGGCTCAAAGGTTATCTGACCTTGGGAAGGAACGAGGGGGAGAAAGAATGGGAGAATGAGTGGGAGGAACAGTGAAGAACAAAAGGAAAATGAGTAGAGGCACAGTGAAAGACAGACTGTAAATAAGACATTGACTAAGCAGTTTAAGCACTGTGTATTGAGTTCCACATAAATATTTTGCATGGAATATGACACAGGATAAGATCCGTTGTGCTGAGCTGGAGAATCCAAACGAGCCGGTGAAGTGTCTCCCACTAATTTATAAAGACTAAAAGCATAAAACAGAGCGATAAAGATAAAAAAGACAAACACCAGACGCCAAGCTCAGCACAGATCGAGGCCGACAGCATCGGCAATTTAGCACATTATGTTGCGCGCGCGTTGTAAACAACTGACGTGACAGGGTTGCTATTTAGCATAACCGAGTTCACAACCTCACTATATTTCGCCACCTACACCGACATTGTCTGATGTTTGCCTAACACAAGTTTGCCTTCTCTGGCACGGCTGACCTCGGGGGAAGACGGAGGGATGCATTAAAAGTGGAGTCAGCGAATGTAAGCACTTTTTGTCAAATTCAGAAAATATCTCCACATGGTCTACTAGCTGTCCATTCTGTGTGCAGACTGAAAAATGTTCAGGTGTTTCTACACCTGAATGCACCGCAAACAAAGCGCCTGCAGAGTGCAAACTGTGCACCACACAAACATTTCCAGGCTTTGGCGATTAGCGTGTTCATTTTAGACTATGTCCAAACGTACATTGTTATATTTTGTAAACTAACATTTTTCCGTGCGATTTGGCCTTTCATCCACATGTAAACGGTGCATCCGATCACTTAAACCGAAGGTTTAGCAAAACTCCTGCCAGGGTGAAGGTATTTTAAAACTCCGTCCAGGGCTTTTGTTAATTAATAAATATATAAAAAAATAATCTAATACAAAAACAAACGTTATAAAACGTTAAACTTCATGACTAACAGTCAGGCCCGCTGAGAATTGAGAGCCACAAACTCGAGCGGGTTAGTGAGTGGGCGTGGCTTTGGGCGGAAGTAAAAAAGATTGCATGCTGCAAATGATGAAATGATGGAAGTAGCAGAGAGAAGAGAACTTAACAGATATGTTCCAAGGAACTTCCTCATTAGATTTTTGACAGATCAGTAGCGTTGCATTTTTCCTTCCACTGAAATTATCATTATAATGCTCAATCTTGCTATTATTCTCTTTGGTTTACCTGCTCGATGTTTGAGCAATGGTGGACATATAACTGTGTTGGTTATAACCTTGCTAATGGGACTTTTAACATGTTTACATACAGTTGCTATCCAACTATAATGGCGGTCACTGGCAACATTTCAGAACCAGTAGTCAGGCTTCTGATTTGCTAAAACGGCTTTAAAGGTTAGGATTATATTGCCAGCTGCTGGCTTGGCATGCTCTTGAAAGGTTTACTGTGTATTTTTGCATTTCCGTGTGACCATCATTTTTTTTTTTTTTTTTTATGAAGTAGAAAATCCACCGTTTTAAAATGTAACAGTGTATATGTGGACATAGTCTTAGGCAACGGAGCTTCTGAGGGAACACCCTATCCCTACCGCCGGCCGTGTTCAGCTTGCAAACAGGCACGTTCCAATTCAACAGAAGCCAGCATTTCTCAGCGACAGACGAAATGCTAATTTCCAGTTGGTGACGGAGTTCTGCGACTACCCCTGGCAGAACAGATGTTCTCTGCATCTTCTTTTCGATAGCTATCTTAAAATCCCTCGCTGTTAACTAGTGTTTATACAAACATTTCCCTCCAAAATGCGGATATTTTGGAGGGAATGCAAGCCATTTGTGCGTTTGATTTGACTTATTTTACTGTAGAGCTCACGCCAGTTCTTACTGTCGCTGGCGTAAGACACGCCCACCCCTGAGCTGGCGGTTTGGACATTAGAGAGGGCTTGGCGACAGCTCGTCAGTGATTGAGCGTGAATGTAGGGTATGGCATTAAAGTGAGTTTTTACAGTTCAAATATCAACTGGATAAATATCTTTCTCCACCTTGAATCCCTTTAGAAATACAGAAACGCGCTATGTGTTTCTCCCTGACGAGCAGTGAGGAGCAGTGAGGAGCAGTGAGGAACACCGCTGACCTTTTGGAGCTCTTCTCGCAGCCACGCGGGGAGCGGCTGACCGAGCCGGTGGAGGAGCTTGGACAGCTCCACGTTGTGTTCCCTGTAGTACCTGGAGAGATACGCCCGCGCCTGCACACGACACAGAGAACCAAAGCAATCATTACATTCATTTCAATTCCCTTGAAAGGAATTGTGGGCTGCTGAGCGCACGCACAAGGGGAAGAGCAATGTTGAGTGCAAAAAAAGTTTTCAAAAGGATCGAAAGGACAGACATCTCACTCAGACAGACAGACTCATCGTTATTTTCCTTTTTTTCACGCCTCTCCGTCCCTCTGCTGGACACCATATCTCATTACACACAGCAAGCATATTCATTGTTAGTTACCTGTACACACTGTATGCATTGTGTACATTTTATCTATGCCTGTACATACCAGTGTGTGTGTGCGTTTGTGATTCTTTGTTCCTCTGTAGACCCAGTGGCCGAGACAAGGATTTATTTTTTAGATATTCTCTTTCTCTCTCTCTCTCTCTCTCTCTCTCTCTCTCTCTCTCTCCTAATCTATCCCACCTCCCATCCCTCCTCTCTCAGGGGTGTTGTGTCAGTACTGAAACATCATAACTAGGTTGTAACTTCCTTCCCGGATCCAATTGGCTGACAGTTTCCACGCCGCCGCAAAGTCCGGTGGGAAATTTTGCCACAGCGGCGCAAGGGACTGTGGGATGTCACTGCGTGTTGCTGCTCTAATACAATAGTCAGTCAGGCCGGCTGTCTTCTCTATTCTTATTCCACCTCTGTCACCTCATCTGGGGCGCGCGCAGTGCTGTTTGTGTCAGAGCACAAGAGTGCAACGCTGGCTTTGGTGAGAATGCAGGAGCATACCTCTGACTCCATAGGGGGATACTTCCTGCCTTTGCTCTTCCCCAAACACTTTGTTCGCCCTCCTTCGAGCAGCTGACACCAGAAGCCTTTCTGAGGGTCAAACCTGCACGAAGAAGGAGCGAAAAATATATTAAGGGGGTTGAGTGGAAGGGTGGAAGTCAGAGAAAATGAGAGTGGGGAACAATGGAACATTTTCTGTCCAATCTTCAGGCAAATCACAATATTGTATACTTGTGTGTGCTTTTGTTACCGACACAGCCTATGAAATAAAAGACACCTACTGTACAATGTCTGTTCTACATGCATTGTCAGTCTAGCCAAAGGCAGATACTGAATACAGCTACATTCTTTGGAAGCTATAGAACTCTATCACATATGTTTTGGATTAAATTCTAGCGATTCCAAGGTCAGAGCTCTTGGTATGCTTGTTGGTAGTAGAAATACACATTTAAGGGTTTTCTCTATTCACAGGATGTGTTGAACATGTAAATCTTAGGCATGTGTTTATTGTGTGATAGAAGGCAGGCGGGAGAAAGTCAGAGCAAAAGAGAATGGAAAACAGAGCAATGGAACATTTTAGTCGAACCTTCAGGTCAAGCACACGCTTTTACATGCTTTTGTTACTGAAATAGGAAACCTACAATGTGCGTTCTCCTACTGAACAAGCATGGTCAATCTAGCCAAAGGCAGACATACAGCTTAAACTCTTAGCTATAGAACTGTATTGTTGTCCAAACATTTCACACGTCGTACTTCTGCTGTCAACAATTGCAGGTTATCTCAAAGCAACTTAATGAAGTGACTTTCAGCCACATTTCAAAGTAAAGCAGGAACTGTGTATGTACAGACTTCCTCTTTGCTACTGCTCTTCGCCTTCGTGGAGATGTTTCAGGAAAAGAAAATTGAATAACAATATGATCATAAATTATTAGTTATGAAGGCCTACGACATGTTTGCATGAACATACAGTAAACAATTATCGGCTTCCAAGGTCAGAGAAATTGGTATATGTTTGCTAGTAAAATAAACACATTGCTTGTTTGCCTAAATGTGTAGGATGTGTTTACAATTTAAATGTTATTGATGTATATGTCTTGTATGATGTCTCAAAATCTAATTACACATGATTTAAAGACAGTTGGGAAGACTATAAGACTTTTCAGTCAGGAATCTTGCCAAGAAGATTGGCAAGAGACAAACTTGTTGTCGTATTTAACTAGAGCACTTTTGCATGCCATGCTGCCACAAAATGAAAAAAAAATATATATATTTTAGTGTTTTTGGTTGTAGCCAATGTTTTTAAACTAAACACCAAAGTGAGCCTCTGGGAGTTGGGCTAAGCACTCTTTAATCAAATGCATAATTTATCCCATTGTCTGTGGCGTGTATCGACGGGCAAAGAAAGGAGAGGAACAGTTTAGAGCTCCTCCTCCAGTTCCTGCTCTGACAGGACAGAGAGAAGAGGATTAAATAAATAGGCTGGAGCATCGAGGATCTGTCAGAGGGCTGTCATGTCGGAATACATGAGGGGGAGAGACAGCTGAGATTGGGCCTCTATGTAACTCAATCTTCACACAATCACAGCTCAATTATTGTTCCGCCTAATGCAACACCAGCAAATTGAATGCATGTGCCAGTGTGTGGGTTTGCGATTCAAGACGGTCTCCCTCGGCACAATGCGTTCCTGTCGTCTCTGCCTGGAGAAATGAGTCGTCGCTTTGCTGAATGCAGATGAATGGTGCTCGAGGAGCGCAGAACGCCTTCTCGTTTCTTAAAAGTGCACTGGCGTCACATCTAATTGATGGTGAAGTGGTGCAAACGGAGCTTCCACAAGGGTGGAGCTACGTCTCTTGAGCTGTGTTGGGGCTTGAATGGAACCATAGGTCCACAATGACGGGCATTCGAAAGGTGCATTTACACACATTATCGTTTTCTATTAACGCCAGATAAACACAGGTACTCCAAATATATATTATACTGTATTAGGTAAACAAATAATTTCTAATATTAACACGTTTCAACAGCAATTCAACATAAATGTTTTTGACGAAATGATTTTGAGGACAGAAGTCAATACGGTGTTTCATTCTCTGGGTGCTACAATAGTATAATAGTAGAAACCTTTACAGCACACTTTGCAGTATGTGCACGTGAGAGCACGAGAAAATATGGTTTTATATCTATATGCATGCTCAAATCTAACTTATTTAAATGTATAATGTTGATATCTCATTGCTTGATTTTATAAATCAAATATGTATGCTGGAGTGACACAGTGTGGCTACATGTTCTTATCCAGCTTTAAAATGTGCCATTGGAAATAGTGTAAGCCAGCATTATCAACAGATCAGTAAGCTGCATGTAAACACGGGGCCGAATACTAATGTACAGATACGGGCTGCTTTCTGTCTTGGTGCTTTAGTACATCCCTCCTCTGCTCGTATGCTAAGACGAAGGTGCCCTTGCTCTAACACCCTGGGGAAGGGGGACACAGAGAGAGAGAGAGAGAGAGAGAGAGAGAGAGAGAGAGAGAGAGAGAGAGAGAGAGAGAGAGAGAGAGAGAG
>JAOEGT010088188.1:0-14264 GCA_025447795.1 Speoplatyrhinus poulsoni | reverse complement strand
CCTCAGATCAGATGATACGATCACAAAATCGATCATCGACCTTCGGCCTAGGGTGCTCTGGTACCACGTACACTTATAGATCATAGGGACACACAAACCTCTCCACCACGATAAGGTGATGGTTCCCGGAGAGGGTCAACATAATCAAACAGGCAAAATTGTAATTTTAACCAGGGTATGATAGCCGCAGAGTTGAAGGATGAACGATTACAGTATAAAAAAAAAGCAACTAGATGTAATTCTGATTGATAATTCTAATTGACATTGAAAATTTATTGCCCAGCTAAATTCCCAGTACTTGTAAGTTGTGACACCCTAAAGCCATATAGTTAATAATAAAAAATGATGCCTAATAGGTTGCTTCGTATCATATCATACTTCACTTCATATGTGAAAGCAGATATTCTAAACTAGTACATGTTATTTTAGACTACTCTTTGTATAACATCTAACAATCAACCATAACTCCACTTTTGTTATCCACAAAAGGATAATGTTACACCCAACACAATACATAATTCTTTGAGCTTGTATATCCCATGGGAAACATGAAAAAGACTGGACTGTCAGTCTGTTAAGTGTTTCCCATGGAAATAAACAAGGATGGATAATGGCTTTATATTCAGACACATTAGTCTTGTCTATTACACTGTAGTTTGTAGGTTGGAATGGCTGACCCACTTCTATAGTAAAAATATTAGCTACCTACTTTTAATACCTTTCGCCAAGGGATATTTGCTTTTTGCAGCTACAGTATAAAACATTTATTGGTAAGTAAAATGTTGGCTTATGATTGGGGTTTTATAACTTGAATGATTAGCATTTTTGTGATTAAAAAAGTTGTTCTGTCTCTCTTAAGGTTCACTGGGTAAAAAAGCATGTTGTTATATCAGGTATTTTTAATTATCTTCCTAAATTGTGTTTCTTTGGTTGATATTTTATACAAAGATATGCAATTTCTTGATACTGAATGCGTTGTTTCCTAATTTATTTTTTATTTATTTTAGAGATTAGTGGTTTGGTGTATCCTAATCTCAGGTAATGGAATTGGTGATTAATATTGAATGTTTTTATTTCACCAAAAATAATAACAACAGAATCAAAGCAATATCATATGCTCACAAATCTATTTGTTTAATTTAATTTCCCTTCAGAATTTCAGTCATTTCACAGCCATGCTTTGGAAAGTAAGTGTTATTTTTTCTATTACATTGTGAATCGATTGATTCATTTTCTTGAGTAAATGTTTTTTTCTCGTGACAAGGGGAAGGCGTACAAAATGTTTGATATACAATATTTTTGCCACAAGACAAACTAAAATAATGCCTACCTTCTTGCATGAGGCAAAAATCAATACTGTATACCAGCAGAAAAGTATGTGTCCTTTTATTCAGCTTGTAAGTCAGTCTGGTTTGATGATGGAGATGTATCCACGGAGGGGGACTCAGAACTCTTGACTGAACTACAGAGAAATCACAGGGGACAGATTTGTTCCGACCCAGTGGCCATGGAGGCACAGACAACCTCTGGGATCAAGACACAGTACACCAGAAACTCTTTCCATAAGTAAATATATTATTGATTTGAAAATACATCTTGCTTTAAGCATATTTGGTTGATTGTTAGTTGAAAAAGATGTATTACTAAGCAAGACAAACTAAATGTAAGACTAGGATTGGATGGGTCTCTCTGGCAGGTTCAGTGCCTCTGAGGGCTTAGCATGCCTCAACTCTGAACAGAAGTGGAGGAAGTGTAATGATTATAAAGTCATCTTCACCTGCTCTGGACAGTTCTGCTCAGGTCGGTCTAATCGGTGTGGCCACAAATGATCATTTTCACCCTCATTTTAACTATGAGTATAACCATGTGTGAATATCGGATGCTTCTTCTCTAAAGGCTGATTAATCACAATAATTTACTGCAGGAGATAAGCCTAGTGCTTCATGCTCACTGATAATATCGCTTTGCTAAAGTTCTATCTCGTTTTATCTTATCTTTGTGTGCTTGTTGACTGACAGAGTGCAGGACTCACTGGATTGATGGTGATGACCCTACTGGAAATGGAGATTATGAAGTTCTCACTAATCTTATCATCATGTACCCAAATGAAATCTGCTCTCAGCCAATAGCCATCGAGGCGCAGACCATCTCTGGAATCCCAGCCTCCAACACCTCTGATAAGCTATTGATGTGAGAGTATTGTTATGAATGAATTCGGATATATATGTTGGTGAGTGAGAATACTTGATGCAATTTCTGCCATTCTCTTTTGATTTCTGCAGTTACGATGCCACCAATGGGTTTGCCTGTGTAAATGCAGAGCAGTGGGATGGACAATGTGAAGATTACCAAGTCCGGTTCACTTGTCCATCAGAGTTTTGTCAAGGTGTGACGGTGTGTAACCAACTGACAATTTATCCATCCCATATTTTGTAATTGGCAAACCTTTAGCAAACTCAGCTTAATCTTCATTCAAATTGTTCTATTTTATTTACTTTATACTTAACATGTAAAGGAGTGTCGCACAAGATGGCTGAGCAGTGATATGCCATCCAACGGGGGTGATGTGGAGTCAATCCCCCATCTCTTTAACACCTTCCCTGGTCAGATCTGCAGAAACCCAGTCAGCATTGAAGCCCAGACAATATCTGGGATATCGGCAAAAGACACAGGAGAGACTTACTTCTCGTAAGCACAACTCTGATAATCTACCATGTAGGTTGTGATCGTTCATTATCAGACCCACTAATGCTGAAGGTTTTCTTTTTATATTGCAGCTATGATGTTACATTTGGCTTAGTGTGTATCAACAATGCACAAAAAACTGGAATGTGTGAAGATTACCAAGTTCTGCTGACCTGCCGCTCAGATTTCTGTCAAGGTAATGTGTTTTTATTTAATTTACTATTATACAGTCATGCTGCATGCTGCTTTACTGTACATCGGATGTATTTGTAATGAGTCTGTTTATAATTTGAATCTATCAAATATAACATCTAACAATACTTTGTTGTAATTGGACAAGGTGTGTTTCCACAGCTACCAAAACAACTGTGCTACTGTAAATTAACTAGAATTATTCAACATTGTGCAATAGGCTACATGTAGATACTGTATAGGTTAATGGATGGGAGGTTTAATGTTATCTCTGAATCGTAAGAGTGCAGTATTGCTTCACCTTGTGTCAGGCTGCAGGACTCGCTGGTTCAATTTAGACAAGCCTTCTGGATTGGGCGACTATGAGACCCTACTGCAGCTGGAGATGCAATATCCCAGTCAGGCCTGCCTCCAGCCTACAGCTATTGAAGCCATGACTGCATCTGGCACACCGGCACTACAGACAAATGACATCATCCAAATGTAAGCCTCCAGTTTGCTTCTACAATACTGTATTATACCTGACTGTATGCTTTTTAGTTGGTGTTACAGTTGCACTTTTATAAAAAAAACTTCATTGGATTTGTGACTGAGAATGGGAGGACAGGTCAGAGAAGATTGGTTACAATCCAGAAAATATGTCACTTGTTTGACACATTATTTCAGAAAGGACATTTGGCTTAAAAAAGTGTTCACTTCTTTTGTCACTTCATCTACACAACTGACAGCATGGAAAAGCTTGATTTTTACAATAGGAAACATTCACGTTTTTGTCATGATTTCAGGTATGATGCTTCTTATGGATTTGCCTGTGTCAACGCTGATCAGCCTGGTGGAAGACAATGTCATGATTATAAGATCCGCCTTACCTGCCCACTGGCTTTCTGTTTAAATAGTAAATTTGACTAAATGTATGTTATAGTAGCATATAGTAGCATAGCCCCAGTGGCCTACCATAGCTAGGAAATATTCAGTTAGGAAAATATTGCCTATTGAAATAGCCTACTTGTTGGTAGTTTCTATTAGGCTACATATTGCTCCAAAATCAGGTAGTAACAGATTGATTTGAGAATAACCTACTGTTTTGCACAGTATTTCATGCAGCATTATGCCTAGATGGAAACCATCTTAACAGTTCAATTGAACTTCAATTGAATCCCCAGTGAAACTATCTATTTTCAACAAAAGCTTTGCCTAATATTCTGTGAATCAACACCTGAGGTATTGGTCATTGTGCACATTTGGTCAGATTTGGCCTAGTCGTTTTTATCGGGAGGGATATCAAAAATGTCATCGAGATTTGTATTAGGTTTAGCAATATTCTTAATGCATATAAATTAGCCTATTTTGGAAAAGTTCGCCAACAACCACATTATCATACAGTATTTAAAGAATAAGATAGAATTACGGATGCGTCATATCCGGTGTGGAATTTTACAGAGGATTTTATTCTAAGGCTTTAAAACGGACCGCGCTGAATGAGAAACTGACATCATCGACAGGTGAACAGCTGAATATCACTGCGACACTGTAAGCAATAGACACTAACCACACGAAGAAGTATAGCCTACAGTACCAGAAGATACATTTATACAATACTAGAGCTCACGGTCAGACGATATTACACTGAACAATCATTTTGTAGGTCGTCCTATATGCTACTATTTGAAGTCGTTTCAGGTAAGATGATCATTTTGCGATATCCTATATTGTTGATTGAACCACTTAATATTACACAACTGTGTAATGTTTTTTTTGTCCTGTTGTGGCCATCATTGGAAATAAATCGAATCAATCGCACTGGTCATGACGCAGTTTTTATTCAGGAACATGTATTTTGTAATTTCACTTACACTTTCACATTTCACTTGTGTATATAATATTGTTCTATTTTGAAAGAACATCGTAATGTGACAGCAATAGCTTACTTTGATTGCAATTTTGCTGAGGAAAGTGGCAGCGCAACAAGCGGCCCCGCTGCTTTGTTCTACATTGTATGACGACGTTTCTTTGTAGCCTACTGTGCACTGATTATTAATGCGGTGTAGGCCTACCTATACAATACAAAAAAAGACAGCGGCACTGTCTGTTACACCAAATAAACATTGAACCATAGAGCCACGTGCCTTTTTTTATTTTTTTTATTGCGGATATACTTGCTCGGCTACACTACAATTTGATTAACATCGTATATGCCTTATTTCATTTATTTATTTTAGGCAGATGGCCATAATCCAATTCAGTACATACCTACTTCTGAACCAATTGGACAAGGGTTTTCAGTGTCTGAGATCGTTGGTCAATTATTTATTGGGTCTGTAGGTTTCTATGGTCTGCTAGTGTCATATAGCCTAATCTACGCAGTAAAGTGACATTTTCCATCTACATGTTGCTGTGAAATACTTTGCATTGTGTCTTTGTCTATTTATTATTGATATTATTTTTTAAATATATTTTTAATTATATTTTACCCAATTCATTTTATTTTTGTAGCTGCTGTGTTGTGATAAGACCCTCCAGACAATCATGATCCTGTTGACGCCCTATTCTGGTAGGGGTTTGTTAGTTGTTTCTTTTGAGGAAACAATGTCAGTCATTGTCATTAATTCCTAGACTGATGTCTTATTTACGGTAGACAATAAACTGTTTTAAAATGTAGCTCTCTCACATTAATTAAAAATGACTAATATGGATGCTGTCAAATTTAATTATTTCTATACTGTTTCTACACTATATTTGTATATTGCTATTATACTGCATTGATAGTTGTTTTTCTTTGACTTTGATGTTTTATTATGATTCTCTATTATAACTGTGCTGTTAAGATAATACAATTGTATAAACTAGAATATCATGTTTAGTCTAGTGTACAGTATGTTGCCAGGTAACAGCCTAGTTGCATAACAAATCTTTTCCCACAGTGCCTTGCACTAGGCAGCAGTCCAGAGACCTGCTTGAAAAAGTCAGTGTCGGACCCTATTGGTGATGAGGCAGCGTTTACTTTTTGTCTTGTTAATTAGCAAGTTGTTAGTTGTTGTGGACCACTTTGTTCCACAGTGTATAGAGGTGCAGTATTGGCCCTTCTATGGCATACCTTGTGGTGACAGGAGTCAACATTTGCGGAAATTATAGTATAATTATAAAACAAACAAACAACAACTTGGCATTAGAATATGTTCATTTTTAGTATACTAGGCTATGTTTTCAAAAATAATTCATAGGAAGCAACTCAATTGCCATGTTGTAATTGGTGTAAAAGTTTTAAAAGTAAAAGCATGCCATCAAGTAAAAGTATACGTTATTGCTTTCTGCTGTGTCTCATACACTGTTTTCTTTCAGATGAAGAGTCTCTTGAAATCCCCTGGCTTTGGAATCACAGGAAGTTCAGGGTGAAATGCATAATAGTAGGAACATGACTTTAACCCTTTTCACAAATAGAAGGCTCAGCTTTTGAAGGGTCGCACCTCTGACATTTCAAACTGTTAAGAGTTGTGTATATTGTATACATTCTCATGGACAGTTCTGAAGAGTAGAAGAATAAAAACACTTTCCTCTGGAAATCCTAAACTCACAAAGGAGGCAGAGAGGAGCATTGAAATATATAATCTTTATAGGAGCAGAAACAGTTCTTGGGACCACTGTCATCTTTTTCTTATGATTGGTTCTTTTGATGAATTTTGCTGATCGTATTTGCAGCACAGTTCTGCCCAACTTCAAAGCGAGAAGTGGTCTAATTAGCCAATATAAAACATGTAAGCAAAATAAAAGTATGATCATGTGATCAAAATAGGGATTTTTTATTTTTATTTTTTGCAGCAGCAGTTATCAGCATAACACAGATCAATACTAACTGGTGTACATACTCGTCTCAGATTTCTTTCAGCGTGCTAGCAAGCTCTTTCTTAGTGAGACGGCTACAGGACTTCAGATCAAGGAGTTTGCACGTAAAAATGCAGCCAACGCTCTTTCGGTAGCCAACCTGATCATGGGCATGGCTTCTATCCTCAGCAGCCTGAACGGGTGAGTGTAATACACACAGCATTGGTCCGCAGCACGGTAAAACTAATCAAGCTCAGCTACTGCATTGCCAACATTTCAAATGGAATTTTTTCTGCATTGGGTTTTTATTAATTAATATAAGTTAGCTGCGGTGTTCGCTTGAGTGCCTAGCTACTGTATTACTATCTGAGTCAGTACATTGAAGGAGGACAAAAGTCAAATGCTAACTGCTGCTTTATGTTAATGCCAGGATGGTTCAGGGTCACATAGTTTTTCTAACATGGTTGCATTAGACCTTCAGCATGAATAATATAATAATAATAATGGAATAATGGAAATCAATCAATCAATCAATCAATCAATGTTACAGTATGTCAGATGTTTTTATTGTTAGTACATCTCTAAATATTAGTTTCAACCATACTATGCTATGCAACTTTCAGCTGAACTTTTAATATATATTTCCATTCTGTTGTTTTCAGGCAGCACTATTTAGCATGCTGGTTGGTTCTGATAGGCTACCTGCTGGACTTGGCAGATGGAGCAGTTGCCAGAAGATTGGATGCCTGCTCGGCCCTTGGTGAGCGGAGATGTTTTTAGATGCGTGTTTGCACTGAAATGAATAGGAGTGGTGGGTGATGTGTGCACTGGCCGAGCAAGAATGTGTCGCACATAAACAGTACAATTGTATGTCTGCTACAGTATTACTGTAGTACTGAAACAGAGAGGTTTTGTGACTTAACAGTGTGCCAAAAAACCTGATAGTGTTAAAAGTTACAAACTGTTTTTGAGCTTTAATGCATGATAATGTTTTCTTTATAATTCTGAGGGATAGACAACACATTAAGTATGAGTAGTGGCCAGTGTCTGTATGAGTCAGCTGTAATCAGGGTTGCATCCTCAGCAAACACCCAAAATAATCCACCACTGGTGCATTGTTGCAACATTACAGCATACCAATGCACAATTTTAGGTTTCACTCACAATGCAGCATTGATCATGGAGTCGTACATTATAGGGGGCTTTGTGTCCCCACGGTGTTATTCCGTGTCACTCTGCAGGTGGGTGCTGGGGTGCACTATTATTTGTACCCCCCCCAATCGAACAGTCCCCTTGTGATTAAGCATCCATGGTCATGGCTCTATTGACAGTTTGATCCTACTGCTTTGGATGCCCTGCATATCTGGAATGGCTCATATTGTTGACCCTGGCCTGTGGCATTCCATGTATTTCATCTGAGGTCAGCTCTGTAAACCTGCATCGTGCTGTTGATGGGACAATAACACCACGGCATTTGGAACTGCTGTTTACAGAATGTATGGCTCATAGGCCAACAGTGGAGTTTCCACTGCGCCCTCCTACACATGCATAACAATACACACACACGCACAAATGTGTAATCAGCGCTACAAAAAACGGCTATTGTTTCACTACAAATCATAAGTAAAATCATTAAACTTCTGTATGTATGCATGTACAGTATGTATGTATGTATGTATGTATGTTATAGTGAAATAAAAATATGAAATACAAATATGTATGTATGTAATAGTGAAATACAGATGTGTGTGTGCATGTATATACTGCACATGCATGTCTGGGTTAAGCTTGATTCATACTTAATGGAGGTGGGGGGAAAAAAATACAACAAGAGAAATGCTTTTATTTAGTACTGTTTTATTCACAAACTGCTGCAACAGCTATTTTGATTTATTTAAAGAATATATTTGACGCACATCCACTCGTCTAAACTACGCATCGGGGGCTTTTCTTTGTTTATGGCAAGTTCTGGCTCATTCTACTTTTATTTATTTTTTTATATTATATTTTTAGTTTTTAAAGCAACAAAAAAACATACAAATTGTTACTTAGCATTGAGAAGTTATGAACAGCAACAGCACTCCAGGCTACACATTTCTCAAAACAATATTAACAGGAGTTCACACAACTACTCGGGTAGCTTAGGACAATATCCCTATGGATTGACCTAATTCAGGTCAAGCGTGCCGAGTTCGTGGAGGTCCGCCACCCAACACAGCGAATATGTTCCAGACTTTGTTGGAAGTTAACGTAAATTGTGTTAATTTGAAAGCTAGTGGAACCTACTTAAAATATTATAATATACTGTTTAATAATTAATTAATAACAAATACATTTTTAATATACACATATATTAATAAACATTATATATGTATTTTTAAACCAGGCGCCAAGATGGACGACTTTGCTGATTTCACTACGTTTGGCATTGCGACGTCATTGCTCCTGAGAACACCTGACATCATGGACAACATACTGTGCATGTGTTACGTCATGTCAGTCTTCGTCCGCCTCTGCTTTTTCTCCAGCGGTAAGAATGTAGTTTATATGTAACTACAGTACTTTACATTTTTTAAGTGATCCTGTTTGTTCTGTTGTAAATGTAGTGTCCCACATAGGCACCATACTGTGTAATCTGACTCTTAAAGACACCTGCTTTTCTACAGCACTTTTATTTGTTCATGTTTGCTCCACAGGGATCCCATTTGTGTACCGCGGCTTGCCCTGCATCTACTCCTCAGCCATTCTGGCCTGTATATCTCTACTCTCAGGGGGTAACATGGCTGCTCTTCGGATCACTGCAGTGGCCATGATCCTATTTATGATCAGCCAGAGCTTCTACCCCCACGACAGAGTGCTTGAGTCCCAGGCCTGGAAGAAGGCCGTTTATGCTGGAGGTAAAAATGAATTATATCACTATTTACCTATTCTTCCTGTATTAAAAGTTGAGATTCATAGCATGGTTTAATCGGTACGTACAACGTACTCATTTCAGTAGTCATTAAGTGAGGGGGGATATGTAACTGCATAATGTGACAAATGTCACCCTAGTGGTAAGCCAGTATACTGCATACACTTCAGTTGTGTATTTAATGTGATTTCCATGCTGCAAGTCTCAACGCGACAGCAAGCGCACATGTTCTCCTGAATGTTTCAATGCGGCGGTCTCAGTCAGACCCCGCTAGAGTAGTAACGGTGGTTCCCACTTGTAAATGAGCCTCTGTCATTGTTACAGGAGTCGTCATGGTGTTATGCTCTTCATTCCCCTCTGCATGTGTGTACTACCTGCTATGGTCTGTGTCATACATTCTGTTCCCAACATCGCTGTGGAGCTACAAAGTGTAGAGACGGCTCATGGCCTCATCCCAAACTCCTAGTAGGCTCGCCAGAGGCCTTTCCGGATGATTGAGGCTTCCAGACCGCTCCCCTCCCACTGGTACGGAGGACACGAGCACAACATCCACATTGCAGTATTTAACCTTTTTAGTTTTGACGTGACAACTGTGCGAGACAAATTGGTTTGAACGATGCTAATGTTGGTAAAGATTAACACTTTACTCTGATGTGATTTGTATGAAGCTTTGTGTATCTTGTTGAGCCTGGGGGTTATGTAGCTTGTGGCTTTTTGGCTGCAGTTTCCGAAGCTCCAGTTTGTCCTCTTTGTGTGTAATCTCTAGCACATCTTGTAATCTGCTCTAGTGTTTTTACATTTAAATACTACACATTTTGGAGGAAAAACTAAATGTATCTGTTTAACAATCAGATAGGCACATTATGAAGTTAAAGTACATGTTATAGATGTATATTTATAACATATACTGACATTTGAGTCTACAGTATTTTTTATTTGAATTAATTTTAAGACATTAGATATTATTTTTGCATTGTTAGCAAAGCTTTTTACATATGGCATCGTGGACAACAGAATCTTAGAGATTTATATTTGACAGTCCCTAATTATGCTTTATTCATGAGTTGTTAATGCGGACATTTTTACAACATAACTTCTGTTGACTGACCTCTGCACGTGCGTATACTGTAAAACAATTTTATTTTCTTTAAATTCACAAACTAGCAATAAAAGGGATGCTATAATTGGCTTACCTATTTATGACCTGTGTGAATTTCATTTTTATTTTAAACTTGATTGATCAATCAAAAGTTAATAGACCAGACTTGATTTATATACACCTGGACAGTTTAGTATTTTTATTTTTTATTTTTATTTTTATTATTTTCTTGTTAGCTCTCAACAAGTTAACAGGTTGGTCCATTTTTATTTTTATTAAAATGGATATATGTATTTACATGTTTGCCTCTGTTTTAAGAGGAATTGCGGTTTCACTTTTGAACGTGACAAATATTAAATCTGATATACATCAATTGGTTTTATACCAGTCCTTTTTAATGAAAGCACCATTTTGTCATGATGTTGGCATGTTTTAAAATGGTGTTAGGGCACACGTTTGTACAATGTGAGTGGCATATAAGGTAATATCTCTAAATGTTCACCACATTTCACAAGTGTTTATGCCCAATAGTACACTATCTACTCTATTCCACTATTGAAACTAAAACAAGATATGGCATAGCTGTCATAAAGTTAAACAGCTCCATTGACTATTAAGAATGTCTGACGTGTTTAAGTAAAAAATGAAGAGTAGAGTTCAAAAACATTTTACTCTTAATACATTTATAGGTTTTACTGTATGGGTGCTCTGGCTTTTAAACTTCAAATTAACAATTGTGGATGCATGCCAAGAGCAATTATAATTATATTTATATATATATAAACACAATATAGAATTTGCTTTAACTGAAACAGTTGTTGTTATGATGTTCAATTCTGTAAATGTTTGACAATAAAATGGGAAAATAAAGTGTCTTTCTTTCAATAATAACAAACAGCTATAAAATGCTACGTAAAACCAAACTGGTGTTATTTTATTCCAGCTGCTTTGTAGTACTTGGAGATGTCGATGGCCTCAGAGTTATGAATGGCTTTAGTATCAGCTAGATACAAGTAGGACTCCAACATCTTAATGATGACTGAGAAGGTGGGCCGATCCTTGAAGCTCCACATCCAGCAGTACTTCATCAAGTCATACCTATGGGCAAGAGCACACATGCTAAATGTAATTGCAATGGTGTTTTCTATGATAGTTTCATTAAATGTTAAAGCAAACACAATTCAACTCACAGGGGTCCTCCACACTGTGGTGGTTTTGTCATGCGGTAGGATTGCTGTAGTTGTGAAAGCACAGACACCGGATCCAGTTCAGGATACGGAGGTGAGCCTGAGATAACGTTGTTTACAAAACAAATGGCAATGTTAATGTGTACAGTGTTGTAGCTAAACTTGCAATGCTAATAGCTATTACAGTAGCTGCCATACATACCCAAGGTGATCAATTCATACAGTAGGATTCCAAATGACCATCTAGGCATAATGTATCAAGTCAAGTCAATTGCCTGGATGATTTATGTATATGTGCATACAGGTCACTGCTGCATTTTCTCTCATTTTACTATTACATTTTTATGTACAGTATGTATTTTATACAGTATAATGTTATGTGTTTGTTCTATTTTTACATATACATTATATTTAAATATACAGTATATTTACACTATTTATAATGATATTTGGGCCATAATGTTTCACCGACATGTCACTTCTATCTGTAACAGGCTGCTTCATAATCCTCTCTGGAGCCTGCAATTTAAGAGGTACATCAACTGCCCGTCGCCATTGATGCCGGCCATTCTGACGTGCTGCAAATGCCATGCCCAGCCCGGACACCCTGGCAGAGAGACCTGGGCCAATCAGAATGTTCCTGGCAGCCACGTCGCCATGGAGAAGCCTGTGTTCGCTCATCAGATAATCCTGAGGTAGAGATAAATATATGTAGAGATTCTAGAATAAGATGAGTACAGTGAGTCGTGGGAAGTGCTCAACCAGGAAGTGACTCACCAGGCCAGCTGCCACCTGCTTGGCCACCAGAAACACTGACCTCTCTGAGAACTCCTCGGTGAGATTCCCACTGCCTAACTCTCTCTGGAAGAAAGACACGCCCAGTTATATTTCAACAATGTTCATGTATGTGTTTCCATTGATATTGATGCGATACTGTAAGTCAGGGCATTTTTCTCACGTCAAACCATGCAGGGGTGCAATTCTATTGAACTACAGTATTCCAGCCCAAAGAAAAGGCAATGTGTACATGTTTAGACTTCCATACTGTAATTCTGAGAGATTTTCCTCTGAAAACACTCCAGACAGATCTAAAGATCTAGTGTTGCAACTCTTCTAACGGTCATACATCATATCGTACAGCTGTTAGATAGCGAATGAAACAAAACCATAAACCAATCTATTGACGTGGTTAGCTTTAGAACATTCCAGACTCTGGGATGGCCGCTTACATCTCGGAGTGTCCAGAGGAGGTGCAGTAGGTTTCCTGGGTGGCAGGCCTCTAGGACCAGGAACATGGGCAGACGTCGGGTCTGACAGCACAGCATCCGCACCAGGTTGTCATGCATACAGGCTTTGTGGAGCAGGACCCACTGGACAAACTCTTCAGCTTCAGGATGCTTGAAGCCACCTAGAAAGGTACAGTATCGGCAGGCACAGTTACTATAATAGGCAGCAAAGCTCAGAGAAAGGCTGCAATAGAGTCTGGGTCAGTGAGCATATGTGTGTTAAAAGAAGGATATGTGGTTTGTAGTGAGGAACATCTAGAATCATTACATTCAGCAGCGTTATTCAACCCTCGACCGGGTTGTCATATAGCTCTGCAGAAGCCTGAAAACAACCCATTCATTTGAATCAGGTGTGTTGGAACATGAAGACGAGCGGCCACAAAAGCACAGCAATGTATGTGTGTCATTTCCCGACCATGTTTTGAGGGTGTAACACGTTTTTCTCGTCTCTGCACCCTCTGGCCAATACCTTTTAATGTGATGCGTAACATTGGAACATTTGCCTGACCAAAATGACCATGACTAAACATATTGCAACATAATAATGTAGTGCTTGTAACACAAACCTTACTGTGTGTATACTATATGTACCTCGGAGTGATTTCACCACTACAGCAGTGGCGGTTCCATCTCTCTTCAGCAAGCCCTTACAGATGGGGCCATAGCAGCCTTTCAGCCAGAACTCCAGTCCCTCGAGAACAACCTCTCCAGACATCTCCCATGGACGCAGGGACTCCTCCACCTCCGGTGAGATCCTAGACACTGCGTTCAAACAGACAGACTGGTGGCCTGGTAAAAATAACAACAGGTACAGAAAGTAAGTAATGAGAAGATTGCATTGCCATGGCCAGTTGTTGGGGGGAAGGACTGACCATTAATTGAAGGGCAGAGAGACACAGGATTGTCTGAACACATTTCATTAACTGTCATATAACGTTTTAACAGCATAACAAAACAGAAAAACATAATAATAAATAATAATAATAAATATGCATTCCAGGACAGATCAACTCCAGGTGGGGAATGAGTCCTTACCCCAAGTGAAGGAGTTTAAGTACCTCGGGGTCTTGTTCGCGAGTGAGGGG
>JAOEGT010088187.1:0-46171 GCA_025447795.1 Speoplatyrhinus poulsoni | reverse complement strand
GTCTCCCCCCCCCCCACCCCCCCCCCCCCACCCTTAATTATATTGCTCGTTCGCCCTCGCTGCTGCTGTCCATCTCCCGGCGCTATTATTTTCTGAGCGGGTTGTCATAGCGATCTCCATACGGGCACAAAGACACAGTATGTGCTGTATGTAGGTGCCGACAGCCTCGCGCGGCACCTAGGAGCTCCTCGTCTTTGCGTGACCGCCCCCACAAATGTGTGGTGCGAGCCGAGATGTGCCGAGGGCCGAATGCAAATCGACCCCAGACGGCTGTGAGAGCCTGTATCCTGTGATAATGAAGCCTGTCGGTCTTTTGAACAAGTTCCCCCGGCTTTCACAGCGGAGGAGCGATTTCTAGTGGCTGCACATTGACAGGCGGCGTGCGCGCATGTCTGTCTGCACGTTTGATGTCGTGTTGCTTTGAAATGATTTAGCGCGTTGCTGCTCCTCAGGTCTGGTGAGAACCAGGTGGTGATGCACAAATGCTTCTTGCTGCTGGTCGTCATGGTGATTATCCTGCCTTCACTTGGTCTGTCCAGGTACATCTAGTCCTATACTGATTCATACGTCTGGTTTCACTTTCTTATGCTGTGGAATGTGCTGCCTTCCGTTTTATGTAGTTTACATTATGTTGACTCTTTTAAAATGCAATTGATGACTCTGGTATTTAGGTTTTTAGTTAGACAAGGTATGGCTGTCTCATGTATGTATGTAAGTTTTTCGTTTGTATTCTTTTTTATCTATTACTTTTTATTGTGAAGCACTTTGTGATTTTTATATGTGAAAGGTGCTATATAAATAAACTTTACTTATTTACTTTCTACTTGGAATTCTGTAAACATATTCTGTAAATAATATATTATAGTATTAATGGTATAGTAATATGATGGTGATACTATTTTAATATCTATAATGTATCAAACAACAATGAAAAATGTATGAACAGTAATAAAGTTGAACCAGTCGCACATGATCTGAACATATATGTGTTTCTGTCCTCAGCCTGGATGTCTTCTTCAGATGGCTCTTAGATGTCCATTTCTTGGATGAGAAGGATGTCAAGTTCCAGTAAGAAATGCTATTCTGTTAAAGGGACAGTCCTCAGTTGTGTTATAGTGCCACAGAACTCCACATGGCGACTACATCCAACTGCATGCAGATGGAGGGTGAGAGAGGAAAACACAAATCAAGCAGTGTTCCCACTTAAATGACGATTGGGTCATTTAGCGGACATTCCAAGCAACTTACAACCAAGCAATTTACAACGTATTTCTAGGAGCCGATAGGGGTTAGAAACCGGGGGCTCCAAATTATTTCTGGTCTATTCTAGTGGTGCACTAGACTAGAAATCTCTCAAACAACATCTGTCGCGGTATCTTCTCCACTAGACTAGTGGTGCACTAGACTAGACTGTCTTGCCACATTTTAAGTGACAATTACTTGACAAACTATTACCATTAGAGGTATGGGGCCTCTCTGAAGACATTTTGATCGGGGCGGTATCTTCTCCCCCCACACAGGTGTGTGTTCCTCCCTGACAACGGGGCGTTCTTCGTCAACTACGTCATTACGTCCAGCCTGATCGGCACGGCCATGGAACTGCTACGCATCCCGGCGCTGGCCGTGTACGCCACCCGCCTCTGCTTCGCCAAGTCCAAGGCCGAGCGCATCCACGTGAAGCGGGTCAGTACCCCCCCCCCCCTCCCTCTCCCCTCCAGCCCTCATGTTCCTCTGTGGTGCAGCGGATCTAGAGGTGGCTCCCCTCTCCTGTGCGGTGGCGACGTTCCAACCACTTCTTTGTGTTTGCAGAGCCAGGCCTATGAGTTCCAGTTTGGTCTGGAGTACGCCTGGACCATGTGTATCGTTGCTGTCTGTATGACCTACAGCATCACCTGTCCCATTATCATGCCTTTCGGTAAGCATGGTTTTATATAAGTGTGGGCAGGGCCCCCCTTCCCCACCAAATGGTCTGTACGGTAGTCTTTTTAGGGGGGCGAGATGATTGATGTTTTTTTTTACTGGTGATTGTCCTTTTTCATATCTCTTTTTTTAAAATGTGCACGCATATTTCAACACAAAGTTTAACATTGTTTATGGTGCCTTATGTGTGCATGCTAGCTACAATATGTGTCACTTTAATTGGGGGTGCTCATGGATGAACGCGTCTGACAACCACTGCTGCACATTCATCCAGTAACATGGATTACTACTCTGTATATGTGGCCTTTGTGTACTGTACTCTGTGAGCGCACGTGGGTGAAGTGTCTCTCCAAATACTGTAACCTCTCATCCCTCTGATGCCTGCCAGCCCTGTGCAGACTGTGTGAATGTGCTGAGAGTCTTAAATGCTCAGACACAGCGAGTGTGGAGCCAGATTCCCACTGCACTCTTATCTGTGCCCAGAGCTCAACAAGCCACACTACAGAACTAACTGCTAAACTCACACGGTAGAAACCCACGTGTTTTACATGTGCTTAAGCATTAAGTGGCCCAAATCATTAAAACTTCCAACTGTCATTTTCTCCCTTTTCCCTGGTGTTGCTCAGATTTTTTAAATTGTTTTATTAACTCGATTGGCTGTAATCTGACTGGGAGTTGGAGGATAGGTCAGACCATTCACTGGTTCAAATCCATGAATGACGTCACACCTGGGGTCAAATTTGACAGGCTTGTTTTGCACAAATATTTAAGATAAAATATTTAAAATATATTTAATATTATATTTTTATTTAAATTAAATCTTATATTTAAATTATTATATTTAAAATATTTAAATATAAGTTACACAGTAGACAGTTCTAAATTCAGGTCCCTTCAGACAACACAGGGAAAAAACGACATAATTGTACCCAGGTCCCTTTTAAACAAAGCCAAGTCACTTAACAGATGGCAAAGGACTGTGATGTACTGTATGTAGCTCAACAAATTGATGTGTGGTCACTGAATCCTTCTCCTAGGCCTCGTGTACGTCATTCTGAAGCACATGGTGGATCGATACAACATCTACTATGCATACGTTCCCACCAAGCTCAACCAACACATCCATAGAGCAGCCATTAGCCAGGTCATCGTGGCGCCCATCCTCTGTTTGTTCTGGCTGCTCTTCTTCTCAGTGCTCAGATTAGGTACCCCCCCTCCTCCTCCTCCTCGGCCTCTGTATGCTGTTGTTTCTAAAAGGAGACAGTGTGTTAGGCACACAGTGAAGTGTAACAACATTGTGTTGCCCTCTGTGTCCATACAGGCCCTGTGCATCCCATCACCCTCTTCACCTTCGTGTCCCTGCTGTCATGTGTCCTTCTCTCCGTCTTCCGCTTGTGCCTTAGGAAGCAACCCGACAAGTCAACAAGCTATCAGGTCAGATCCGACTTGTCTTAATGCCTCAGTCAGCTGCCCAGCTGGGGGGGGCTACCTGTGTGCATGCAGTGTAAACAATCATACTGTTACATTTTAGAGAATGTGACGTGGTCGCTTCGTTTTATTTCTGCGGGGTGTGTGTGTGTATATTTACAAGATGTATGAAAAATGAAGACCACTGCACATTCTTTAAAATGCAATAGTATTGTTTTACTGTAAATGTAAAAATAAATAGAAGAGTTCTATAAATACAAATCTAAAAATGCATATATTACATGCAAGTAAAAAATAAAAATGTGTAAGTAATCTGAGAAACTGCTGCATAATTTCTACCGCGGATATACATACATGCATACATACAGTACATACATACAGTACATACATACATAATGAACTGTATATCTGTAATATGCAGTATGAAAGTCACACGTTTTAGTCTTTCTCAAAATTATGAGCCATGGCCTCATATACAGCAAGAAGTTGTTGTCACGCATGATGAACCATTGCTTTCAACACCGCACCATTAAAATATTTAGCATCTTAGAACATTGAGAAATATTCTAAAAATGTTAAAATTGTGATTCAGTCTCCCCAAACTTCTCACAACCAACAACATCAACAACTTATTGAAGTGACTTGTCATCCCGGTGCCTCACTGTTGTTGGTTTGTTTGTTCCAGATGTCTGACCAGCCTTTTGTTTTTGTTCCAGATGTCTGACCAACCAGCAGAGGAGCCATTCAGTGAAGCAGAAAGGACCACTGTCACCTCCACCACTCCCTCTAATGTACAGAACTTTGCTGTGTTTTATTTTGATAAAGTGTAACTGCACCCTAAAATGTGTTTCTTCAGCTGTAAACAAAGTAATAGGATTGATCTGTGATGAGAAACATCAGTGCTGGTATCAATATCTATGTAAGATTCCCGTTTTTGTAAAACTCTGCATATTATGGGCTTTAAACAGCTACAGGTCATATCCATTAAACATCACCCCAGGACCTGGCTGGTTTTCACCGGTACACTTAGTACGCTCATACGTCATCAAATTCAAATGTTAACGTAACGTTAATAGGGGTCCCCCTCTCAGCCCCTCCCCTCCCCTCACTCAGCTCCTTGATGCAGTGGGTGGGGTCAGGCTCAGAGCTGGGATGTTTGGTGAATTATTCCCAGATTAGGGTTTAAAATGTTTGTTTTCCCCCCACAGGCTATTCTCCTACTTTGCATGAACAACTGTCAGCTTGCGTCAGTGCAATCACACACTATCTGTTAAATAGGTTTGGCCATTATAAAGCAGACGAGTGCTCTTTTTCTTTAGCCGCTGTTACAGATTTCTCTCATAGAGGTTTTCAAATTCTTGAAGTGGTCTGTCTCTTCCAAAATGTCTGACTGTACTTCTCAGACTCTCAGAATTATTATTATTATTATTATTATTATTATTATTATTATTATTATTATTATTAGTAGTAGTAGTAGTAGTAGTATAGTAATTGTAAAATAATTAGTAATAAAACCTAATTGACTAAATTGTCTCTCTCTCTTCCAGTTGTTTGTTGCATCTGTGTTGTTGGAGCCAGAGCTGGTTTTGACACCCATGCCCTCCCCAGCGCACCAGCGCTACGGAGCCATGGCTCGCTCGCAGAGCACCAGCCATGTTCCAGGAGGGGAAGAGGACCCAGTCCAGACCGACGAGACAGAGATCAAAGACCCCCCAGACTCCTACTGCACCCTCATGGGCAGTCCAGTGGGCTACCATTAGCATAGCCCCCCACCAGCATATGTCCATGTGTCCTGTAGCTGGGGCAACACAGAGAGCTAAATGCCACGATGCTACGTTTTGTTTTTCCGCCTCTGACCTCGGACTGCAACTCAGCTGCCTCAGACCCTCATACTAGACCGAACCCCTCAGGACAGGCTAGAACCCCCCTGCAGCACTGTGGGATTGTGGGAGAATGACGGCTGTGAACCTCTTATACAGTATAGACCAAGATGACTGAAATACTGTCTCGTTAACATCACCATCTCATGGCTTTCCATTTGAGGGTACATCACTCTACATACATGTCCGCCTATTTCACAGTTAGACGTACTCCTTTACTGTTATTCCATCAGCTTTCCGGGTCTGAGGTGTGTGTGCGCGTGTGTGCGCGTGGAGTTAAATGTACTGAATAAAACATGTTAGAAGTACCTTTTGTTTAGATGGCCGAGACACTGTCCGTGTGTGTCTTGCGGACATGAGTTGAGGTGAAAGTTCCAATTTGAAGCGGGCGGTGTGAGCAGGCCTTCCCCGACAGACTGACAGACTGACAGACTGACAGAGTGATGAGACAGAGGGTGAGGGCAACAAGTTGTGAAGCCATCTGCAGTGGGAGAGCAGAATGCTTCTCAGAGATGTAATATACAGTACAAGCACTCTATAGAGGCACAAGAAGCTTGTTTGTAACCATGGCTTGTTGTAATTACCATTTTAAGGTCGCTATTTTTGCTATTAAATTGGTTGTTGTATGTGGTGTCCTTGATATTGTGCTTTTGGTTTTGGGTGGGGCTATTGGGAGTTATTTTGCTGTTCCCTCTTACTCCAGCAGAATGGCCATTATACCGGTAGTCTTTGATCAGTTGGATATATTTATTTAATGTAAATGAGTTAGTTTTATTAATTAACTTGGAAGCTACAGTAATAATCAATCAACTTTGATATGCCTTGGATTTTGCGCTCATTATATTAAGAAAATAATGTGAATGAAAATAAAGACAATTTACATTTTTGACAATTGAATTAATATTTTAAAGGGACACTCCATGACATGTCCTGAATTACTCAGCCCTCAACTCTACCCTCTAAATCTACATCTGTCCTAAGCATACACAATTCTCCACCCCTTCCCTTACTGCTTACAGTCCAACAAATAACATGTACATTGTGTGCTAGATTATACTTAAGCCTATTGCACACTGCACTCAGAGCGGGTGCAGAGCTGAAGCACACAGGCTTTCAGAGCTATTTCTCCACCATGCTTTGCACACTTTCTGTGGATTGCAGGCAGTTTATATTCGCCCCGCCACTCACGTTGAATTGCATTAAACATTCAAATGCATGTCAGTTATATAGACTCACTAATATGTGTTACTGTCTACCATGTACAATATGCCCATAGAACTTCATACCAACGCTCTACAAATGCGAGGCGGGATGGTGGGGAAAAAAAAGCGTAGATTAACATAGGAGCGGATTCAAAGTGGATACGGTGTGCATCGGCTCCACTTGCAGTGCTTTATGCTGTTGCCATTACATCAAGGCACTGGTCACCATGGCTACCCTTTGCTTATGCTCCTGTGTTTATTGCTTTCAAAATATAACCATGTTTTACTATAAGGCTGTATATTCTGGAAGAAAGTTGTGCATCTGTATTTATTTGCTTCTAATTTTACAGTATGTCCCGATGTTTCAATAGTAGCTACAGTATACAGAATGTGTTGATGACAGTTTTATAGTCTAACTTGTGGGTTTTTCTGCTTCCAGGAGGATGTAATATTTCCTTGCCAAACTGAATGTAAACTGATGGTGGTTTTGTATCATGTTATCATACTGTGCCTTGAAAAATATACATTTTGTGTGACAATCCAGCATGACCTGAATTATGCTGCATGGACTAAAATCTAAAGATCAGGAAAATTAAACAACTGCAACAGATTTTAACATTCCATTCCATAGCACATAATATTTAATCATATTATTATATTCATTAGCCAGCGTGAGCCCCACCTAAAGGAAACTGTTGATGATATTGTTTGATATTTTATTTTCACTATACAAATATTTAAGGTACATTTCAGTTAAAGCCTAACACTTTCCTGTATTCTGCCCCACCGAAGAAGTCAAAAATGTATGTATTAAAATTATGTTATCCTGTACAAATATGTGGTCTGAACAATATGGCTTAGGCAGTAGGCCTACTGTTTACTGGCTGTGTGCATAAATACACACACATGCACACACACGCAGCCTTGAATAGGTTTATAATGCTTCAGATAGGCCTATAATGTGACATTCAGTAGGCTACTACAACAAAAGACAGACAATGTGACTGAAGGTTACCAGTTTATAATGTCTACCATAGCTATGCAGGTCTACATGTGTTGGCCTATGTGGTAATCAGTGTGTAAGTGTAATGTGGACATTGTATTTTGACATATTTTAAGGAGAAGTCTATCTGAATTGTATTACAAAAGTCTACAGTAGTCTATGTGATAATCAGTGTGTATTGTGGACATATTGTATTTTTTAAGGTGTGTGGCTATCTGAATTGTATATTTTAGGAGCTATGCTGTTCTTCAATTGTGATTTTATAACATAGCGGGTATAATTGAACATATGACTTAAATTAGAGTTATTTGTTTTACATAAAAGGAAATTAATTTCTACCTTTTTATCATTGTAAACGTGAAATTTGACAAATGAGTCTTTAGCTGCCCCCATGCCCAGAAGTCAATTGTGCAGAGTGATGCAGTAAAACCTTTTTAAAGAGCAGATTACCTCCTTTGAAAAACCTCTGACTTCTCAAATCTGATGTGGGATTAATTTAGTTTCACTGGCTATTGAAATAATTTGTCCTCCAAATCTATAGATTTATAATTCACTCATTGGATCACAGAGGCAAAAACATGACTTATCAGTATAAAACTAAAACCTATTGTAGACACAAAAAATGTCATATAAATTGAGTAGGATTCATGGTAGCAGCAGCCGTACAGCAAGCCTATATGATAAATGACAAATACAAATGTTATAACTACAGTGAAAACATATTGTACCTTTACTGTACATCCATCTTTTCTGTTCACAGTGAAATCAATGCTGTTGGCTTGACCATAGAAGGGCTATTTGTGGGTACAGTGGATTGCCGGCTATGTCCCTGCCCTTGTCCTCCGTGTTAAGAAACTTGTGTGTTGGATACTTATTATAGATTTCTTTGAGTTTGCCGGGAAATCAGAACATACATTTGGCTAGCGTGATATAATTGGAGATGTTTTTCCTCAAGGTTGAGGTTAAGGGACAGTGTGTGTGTAATTGACCTCTGTCAAACTGATGGATCTGCATCTGTCTAAAGTGATGTGCTGTAATGTGAAATTAAAATGAAATCCAGGCATGCCACTGATCCACGTGCTATGAGGTGGTCATTGCCATCCTCTGCTGTGGTTTAGGGGGAAGTGTGTTGAAGGACACTGAGTCACAGTTGAGTGGTAGGTAGAGAAGGCATGACCCTGGCACAGGCACATAATGGGCTATCTTCTCGGAGTGTTGTGTATCATATCCGTGCATGAGTAAATATTTGGCCAGAGAACTTCAGTAAAGCCAAAGGTTTTACTAAAACACAGCTGGTGTCTGGCCTTCATCGGGGAACTGTTGAGGTTACTTCACAGTACATTATCAAGACGCTCAGTGAATGATATCATATTCAGAAATATTTTAATGACATACACGTCCTCTGTTATATAAATGCACTGTGCAGATAGCATATACTGTATAACTTGGTGAGTCTTCCTGATTGTTTCCCTACTCCACAGACACTAACCCCACAGAGCCCATCCAGAACCACAGGGCTAATTAATGTAGGTTCTCAACTCTATGGTAGCCTACTACTGAATACAGTGTGCCTCTATACACAGTAGCTCTGGGACATTCTTCTGTACATACAGCAGGCCTCATTGATCCTTAGAGCCTCACTGGAGGCTTGGCAAATACAGTTATTGACATAAGGCTGTAACAACGGTAGCCTATATGCATTTGGATTACAATATTACAAATAGGCTTATGAATGCCTTGCTACTGAACGAATGCCATATCCCCCTCATAGGATATACAAATCTATTCAACCGGCTTACAGTAATGTACATGACTACATAGTTTTCTTTGCCACGGTACTGTAAATTACATTTCCCCCTGTCACCCCTGGCAACTGCAGAGGGACCATTTCAGGTGAATAGCCACACACACCCTCTGAGTGTGTGTGTGGCTCACCGCTCTCATATGTCCTGGCCAGATGCTTTAGAAGAGAAAATGCCTTCACCTCCATTTAGTCCCTTGTTCAGTTCAAATGCACATACATCAGTTACTGCTGTTTTGTATAATATTGTTGCTTAAAGGGCTGCAGTAGGCCTATAGGATGTTGTGTATAGTATTTAATTTAATATACGGCAAACTTATTTACATTAGCTGTAATAATACAGTTAATGTCAACAAGTTTGCAATATATTAAGTAGACAACTGAGTCCTTGGAAGCCGAGGAAGTCTGTTTGTTTTTGTCTGTAACATTAGTCCCTCTAGGTAACTATTTTCCAGGTTCTCAAACTAAAATTATTTTACCATTTAATCTTCACTAAAAATACAAAAAAAACTTGAGGGGATGGAAGACGAAGTGGTTGGGGTAAGGAGTTAGGATAAAGGGTTGGGATAAGGGGTTTAGAGGATAAAGGGGTGGGATGAGGGGTTAGAAGGATAAAGGGGTGGGATGAGGGTTTGGGATAAAGGGTTTGGAGGATAAAGGGTTTGGAGGATAAAGAATTGGGAGAATAAAGGGTTGGGGGAAAGGGTTGGGGCCTGCATCAAACCGTGCCAAGCCTTCGAAGACCATCTTGCCTTGCTGTACTTCTGTCTGCCTGTCACACGTCTGGCTGTGGGCTGGATGTGTGTCGGCCTTCATCTACCAGTTATCCTTATGGCCAACCGCTCCTCCTTGGCCTGGAAGGTACCTGTTTACTGTTACAGTAGCTTTGCTCTGAGCGGTGAGCCTTCTCACTACAAGTCAGTATTTGAATTTCTGGTATTTAATAAAAAAGCATTTAGAGGTGAATATGGAATGAGCTGTTTTGTTTCGTATACATTATATGGTAACAATGTAACTTTTAAAATGTTTAAATATTATGTAAGGATAAAGAACAAAAATCAACAGCATTACTGAAACTCACATTCGATGACAGACCCATAATGATTTGATGGGTAACTTTACACCTTATAAGTTAAAAGATGTACTGAATTGAACTAACCATATATGCATGACTGATATGCACAGCTGTGGGCATTGTGCTGGCTGGCTGCTTTGAAGCTGCTAAAGGACCATGCTCACTATAATGCTATATTTAATTAGGCTTGAAAAGTTGCCGTGTGAACCTTCCGTGCTTGGCTGCATCTCCGCTCCAGGAGTTATCCAAGCTAACTTTAGTAGCGCTTTGCTCCATGAGTGTAACATCAATCTGCACTTCTTCCTTTCCTCCCAGTATACTTTATCATCTGAAAATTGCCTTGCTTCCCTGCCATAACTCAAAACAAACACATACACACCATGCTAGACTGGACCATCATTTACCAGTTGCCATGACGACATTCACCACCCCATTCCAAAACACATTGCAGACGTTCTAAAAATAATTGTTGTTGTTTTTCTCAGACAGATAACAGCTTTCAGAACCAATCCTTCAGCTCTGCAGGTAAGGTTACAGTGAAGAATAGTGTCTTGCACTAAGGGAGCAGTCAGACCTTCACTTTAAAACAGAATGGTATAGTCTACTTACTGCAAATGGAAACAAATAATGGGCTGTCAGTTATAGTAACATACGTTTAATTTAAAATCTAAACAAAATCAACTTGGCTAATCTTTTGAGACATGTCTGACTTGTCTGAAGCTGTGAAACATGTTGCACTGAACCATAATTTTTTTTTTCAATTGCACTAAGAGAGTTAAAAGAGAATTGGTAAAGTGACTATGCTATATGTGAGCCACTTATCTTAGCAGCAGACAGACAGGCTTCCCATGGACATGACCAAAATGAACATGTGAATTATTTCAGCATTGACCCTCCAGTGCTCAAATAGTTCACATTTCACATTCACATTTTTCATTAAACATATGAAAGGCTGAATTGTAAGCAGCTACACATTGTATGGTCATGGGCACAGTCCTGATGTGACAGTTTAGTGGCATGACTAAGTGGGTGGATGTGCGCTGTGATATTTCACTCAAATTGCCCTCATCTCTGTCACCAAGGGGAATGAACCAGTTAATACACAGTTCTTACATAATGTTCGAGCATGGGCTGTTAGCATGATTGATTTCTACCACAGTATTAAAACATCATCTGTTACTGACAAGCAAATCATTCGAGAGGTGCGGAGGAAAAACACTCAAGGCGGTATATCCACAGAACATCACTTTATTGAGTCTCCAGTAAGCACATAACATGTTACATAAAGTATAAAGTGGGATCCAATGTACAAGCGGTTTGGTTGAGTGTGTGTTTGCAGTTAACTGTCAAATGAGTGTTTTTGGTTAAAGGATAACTAGGCGGTCATCACTGTTCGGTAGCAGCTGATCTGATGAGGTAGACATGTACACACCCAAAATATATCGACCTGGATGTTTAGTAGTTAATGTATCAGTCATTGGTTATGCCGCCAAAAACCAACCTACTCTCAGCTAATTGAAAACAGAGACAACCTGCATAGGGCAATGTACTGACACTAAGAAATTAATAGGTATAAATACACCACCTACACAGATAACACAGACGCTACTTAATTTAGAAGTTATACAACCATTATTTTAAGATAATTATTCTACCCTTGCTAATTGGTTACTTGGAATGCAGCAACATTGACAATTGAACTATAATTTCACAGCAGACACATTTTATTACACTGCACCGACGAATGAAAACCATAACAACATATAGCACAAAATATTTTGAAAGTGTATATATTAGATTTGGCAAATGAGTGCTCCTGCCACTACACTTCCACTTCAGAATACAAAAATAAACGTTTGGAACAAAACTCAAGACTAAAGCGACAATACCCACATATCAGCAGATTGGATACACAGTTGTGTGGTTGGGTTGTAGTTACAGTATCATTGTCGTAATGTTTCTTAATATTTATGCTAAAACTTGACTTTTGGCAGTTCAACAACATATGTAAATAACTGAGAAAGAAACATAGTGTTATAGCAGCAATAATTATACACATTATTGTCTCAGCAAATATAAACGTTGCTCATGTATCAATTATTGAACGGAAAAGTCTACTGTAAAGCAAAACTACTTCACACCAACAATGAGTGAAAAGAAGCCATTAAGGAGGGATACTCATATTCAAAACAGTACAATAACAGTCTAACAGTCTACAGTTTAACAGATCAAGCCTATGGAAAGATTAAAATAAAGAGATCCTCTACAGAAGAGGGCGTCACACCGCCTTAAGAATGGTGCACGTTGGTGCCGTAACAGTCATAGAGATTGCAGAAGAAAGCTATCATATTAAATAACAGTTCTCAGAATTCACTGAATTATTAATTCTTATAGTAATACGTCTTATACATCTTAATAATCCATACTTATACTATGGATAAATTACTATAAACTCAGGAAAAAATTATAAAAGCGGTATTATGAGATGTGTTTCTGTTCGAGATGCGCCCTAAAGAGCATGATGGACGTAATAAAATAAGAACTCACAATTTCGTTGCAGAATTTCCAGTGTTCAGTGTTAATGTAGAGCTGCCTTTATGTGCCAAAGTAACCAGCACAGTTTGAGACGTACTGTGACACCTGTTAGCACACACTACTGTAAAATTCAGTGTTTCACAACTGTGCACGTTCTATTTTTCAGTGTTTATATTTGTAATTTTTAAACATACATCACAAAGACCACCAAAGTCATTTGCTATCAACTGAGTAGATACTGTATATCAACGCTGCTATGTACAAAGCGGTTTCGACGCTAACAGTTATCGCCCAGGCCTCCCGCTTGCGCAAGGACCTCAGACCATTAGCTTGTTAGCATGTCCAAAGTAGGCTGCTGTTGACTCAAAACAGCATCAAGACCTGGGGGCTCTGTGATCATTCGCTGCACTCATTAGCTATTGTAAAGCGCTCTGGCACCATTAGATCCCCGTCATCACCACCACTCACAGTACAGCAGCCAAGCCGAAGCCTCTCCGTGCCCGCAATTACACAACCCTCACTCCATGGCAACGGTGTGGAGCGTTCTCGTAGCAACTGGCCGGCAGTCTTCAGCCGCCCCGCTAGCCTCACTCGCCCTTGCGCTCGCCGTTCTTGACCCAGCCGCGGCTCATGGCGGCGATGACGATGTTGTACATGTTGAGCCAGGCTTGGCGCAGGGGGGTTGTGTAGGCCTGGCCCAGACTGCGCTGTAACATGTAGAGCAGGGACTCCCCGACCACCTAGTGCAGGGACACGACATGGTCACACACACACACACACACAAACACACACACACACACACACACACACGTGTACGTACGCACGCATGCACACATTCACCTACTCACACAGACACATGTATGCACACACAATAACGCACACATATGTACACATGCACACATATGCACGCACGCACATATATTTTACGTTCGCACGCACATATATGTACATTCGCACGCACACACACATTCACCTACTCACACACACACACATGTATGCACACACAATAACACACATATATGTACACATGCACACATATGCACGCACGCACATATATGTACGTGCGCACACACACACGCACACGCAAGCATTCACTACTCACACACAAGCAGTGTTGGGCAATATACTCAGGAATTGTAATAAGTTACTATTTACTTAACATATTACTCCTTCAAAAATACATATTATTACAGATTATTACTTTACTTATTACTGAGTATTAAAAGTAATTAGTTACATTACTCGTTACATTACTACATTACTTTCACAATCACTACCCTGCCTCACCCCTTCTGAAAAATGACAACCTGTGTAGCCAACTTATTTATAGAAATGAATCCTCTTTATTAAAACAATAATTATCCTTAGGAGTCAACAATCAGCCAAAGTGAAAACAGTGCAGCCTCTCAACCCAGATGATTGGACAGGTCAGTTCTATTAGCATACCCTACATTTGTTAGGACCAGATATCTTGTTCTTGTAATGCAGTAATGCAGCATTACTTGGATTAGTAATTGTAATATTATTACCGTTTTGGAAATAGTTATTTTTTACACTACTACTGTAGTTAGTGAAAAAAGTAATAATATTACAGTAACTAGTAACTAGTTACTGCATAACACTGCACACAAGCATGCACACACATGCACGCACATGCACACACAAGCACTAGCCGACTCACACACACACACCCACACACAAGCACAGGCTACTTAGCAGCCATACAGCGAAGGACTGGGTGGCGACTCCCGCAGCTTGATGCTTGGTGCCCAGGTTCAGCAGGAAGTCCTCCAGCGTGTGAAGGTCGTCAAGGTGGCTGACGGCTGCGTCGATGACGACCATTACCTTCGGCAACAAAAGACACACACGTATGGACACAAGCGGACAGCAGCACAAAGAGGTCACCTCTTGAGTCTCGCATACAGAGTCAAACTGTTGGTTGACTCACCTTACTGACATGTTCCAGGAACTCTGGGCTGGAGAGGCACTCTTGTGTGGTACCACAGTTTGAGTTGTAGTTAAAGAGACTCAGCAACGCCGGGTCCAGCTCAAACAACCTGACACGCACGCACACACACACACACACACACACACACACACACACACACACACACACACACACACACACAGGTTGAAAAAGGGGTGCGACTAAAACACGCAGGCTCTTACATATCTGCACAAGCAGAAATGTAACCTCAACAAGGCACACCAAAGCATACACTGTATATCCCCGTTTGGCAACATCTTCACTTCTCTCATAGTAAAGCGTACATTAACGCGGTCTGTCTCTGTCACCAAGCAACAAGTCAAGCCTCCGGTCTCCCTGCACGGTGAGAGAGATCAATGAGGTGATTTTACCCCTCTCCACACCCGCACTGCACACACAGCATGGCTGTCGACATAAGCATACACGAGGGGGTAAAAAAAGCATCCGCTGCTTTGTAATTGCAATGCAACAAAGTGAGAGGGGCGATCGCTGCACCAACCGACGGAAATACAGTATCACGCAGGTCACGGATCAGACTCTACCTGGAAAACATAACGATGCCGTGGGGAGCTTTATTCTTGCCCAGGCTCTCCCAGCTGTCTCGTATCAGCTCCTTGTCCTTCTCCGTCAGTTTCTCCATCCTACTTCAGCTCGGTGCGTACTGTCACACAGGAAGAGTTCTTCTAGGGAGGGGAAAAAACAACAGACAAGTCCTCTATTTGACCAGAGGCAGGCTCAGTTGGAGGAAAGCCATTACACCACAGTGAAGCTCCACAGGAAATACTCTCCAGCCCACCTGGAACAAACAAAAGTGGTAGAGGTCATACACACATTGAGAGGATACAAGTGGAACAGATGGCAAAGACACAAGCCATTGTCGGAGGTATACAATACCTGGTAATGCTACTCTGCTTTCAACTTCTCCTGTTTACAGCCAGGGTTCTTGTGTGTGTGTGTGTGTGTGTGTGCGTGTGTGTGTGCGTGTGTGCGCGTGCGTGTGTGTGCGCGTGTGCGTGTGTGTGTGTGTGTCCGGGCAGCAGTCTTGTCTAAGCGTGACAAGTTCTACAGTGCTCTTATCTGTCAGACGGACTGCTATCTCTCCTCCCGGCTAAATAGAACTCTCTCTCCAGCAGTAAGAATATTATTCATGCCACTGAAGGAGAAAAAAAAGGGATGTATTTCTTTTTTTTGTGTGCTCCACTGAGGCTTCACTGAGCCACAGCTCCTCCTGCAGGTGAAGCAAGGACACAAACATGCACAAAACACCAATCTCCTATAATGCTGGATAATGACCACCGGGATTTTTTTGCACTGCAGAATAACATAACATATTGAATCTTAACAATACGAGCATGCACTGAACGACACGCTTCCAAAAAGGCAATGCAGGTTCAACTGAGGCCTACAGTAACCATCTCTTCCAGGACGTCTCTACTACTGCAGCTACAGCAAAGACAGACCTTCAAGCCATTGCACTTTCTGAATTAAATGTGTGAGAAATGTAATATTGCGGATTGAAATAATGAGCCCTGAATTGTCGACCTTAGTTAAATGATATTATCTGCTCACAGAGGCCACTCCTACACAGCAGCCTTGATCGTAATATTTGGTAACCTCACTCACGTCCCCTCATTAATCTAAATGAGATGTCTCACGCCCACATTCAGTCCCCACATTTAAAAACACTGCAGCTGGTTTGAAGATGTCAGTGGCATGTTTGCACGCACACACACACACACACACACACAGCTAGGGCACTATTATCTAAGAGGTTCCTGACACATTAGGACCAGTTTTGCTTTCAGTCATGTAATGTGGGCTGCACACAGCTCTCCTAGGGATCACTATGTATCATGGGGAGGGAAACATGGTTCCCATGGCAACCCTACCAGAGCCCTTGAAGCTTTATCATGTGATGTTTGAGAGCTCAGGGAAGGGTCTTTTGTGACTGCGTACAGGTGACTAGCACATCAATAGGTTCTGGTTCTGTGGGAGACAACTTTATCTTTTATCATTCAGAACATCTGGAATGAAAAAATAATGTTTGTCTGATCATTAACAAAAATATAGTTGTGGCTATTTTTCTTAGCTCGTGGACTTTATTGGCTTGGTAGACACAGATAACTGTTAGTTATTGCACATTATATATTGCACGTTATTTATTGATAGCTGACGCATGACATATTCAACTTTACCGTGTTTACAGTAGGTTTTTTAATATAGACTATGTTTAGCACATACTTTACTTCTATTAATCTGATCTTATATAGCAATAAATGAACACTTATATTGCACTGTTGGTATCCATCAATGGTAACATATATTTCTGTAGAATTATGGTCTGAACAGTGTTCAGTCCAGACTATAGCACAGCGGTCAGAGCAGTGAACAGTTAGCGTACAGCGCAATAAGGATTTTTGCTATATACCTTGTCAGATATTTCCATTTGGTCAGAAAAAAAAAGATCCCTTGAATTCTTGGAAGTTAGCCGCTTCAGCAGAAGCTCATAGTGGAGGCGAGTGTAAAAGCCCATTTGATGTGGGTCTATGGGCTTGGAGCGCAGCACTGAAACAGTCTTTGTAATGGCAGATGAACAGTGAGGGCTATTTATTTAACTGGCAGTGTGGCTCTAGAAATAGCAGGGTCTTTAACCAAACCATCCGAGAAATGTCCATTTCAGATGTTTGCTGTCCTTATGGGACCCGTCCATTTACACAGTATTTATTTGATTACTCGAACAGAATTGAAGGGAGTACAACTGTCAGAATAAATGGGAAACATATCATTATGCCATCACTTTTTATATGTCTTTTGGAATCATCTTCTTCATTGCAGACCCTCTGGGCTAAACCTGTATTCTCATTTTGTTTTTTAAGATGTTTTTCTGGAAACCAAGTGTTCATAGGTCTACTCTAAACTGCAATTGTCATATTGCCAGACCAAACATATAGCCTATTTTTATGAATGAAATATAAGTACAGTACAGCCATATAAATGTGTAAAACATGCTATAGTATTTAGAATTATAACTAATCACATATTAACATGTAAACAACCATAAATATGTACAGCAATTGATTATTTTTCTTAAAATGGTAAATCTTAAAATGTACAATGCTATGCATGGTTTACTTCATAATTTACGTGTGTGCATGCTAAACTATCAAATGTGCCGGCTTTGGAGTACAGTGCTGGTTGCTAACAGCCATGCCACAAAAGGCCCCATGCCGCTCGAACCTTTATGATCATGTCAATTCTTCTCCTTTGGACTTCATGCTATTTTCTTCTACGTCTTCAATTTTCCTCCGGTCGTCTACATTTTCTTCCCTAAATCAGACATGTTGGGTTAGAGAGCATGCCTATATTGTAATTACATTGAACTTTTACTTGGCTACTGCATTTGTCTTCTCTCCACCGAACTCACTGCATTATGTAATGCAACATGACCAAACCGCACCCTTGGCTTTCCAGCGCGAGAGCTATTTGTACATTCAGCGGACACCATGGTATTACATAGTGCAAGAATACATCTTGAAGAATGCCGCTACGGTAAAAGAAAAAAGTCACTTTACATACGTGATTTCACTGTAGCTCAGGTTCCGTGTCTGAATGCTCCCCAGACATGCATGATACTGGGGTTGATCCATTCTCTACTCCTTTTGCTTCGACAAAACTTTCATTCATTCCAACTTCCTTGAGCTTGTTTCTGTATATCTGTTCAGCCTGAGCTATGGCATTTTTCTGAAAATGAGAACTCATATATAGGTCATATATATCATAACCAGGATGGTATATGACTAACTATGGAGTTTAGAGCTTCCATGTCAAAAGTCATTAAGGAATTGATTCGAAATTACTAGAGAAATTGCTTAAAAGTTGATTAAATTGAAATTGATTAAAAGTTTACCACAGCCAATTTCATGAGCGGTCAGAAGATATGTTATTCTGAAATGCACATTGTACACAATATCTATACCAGCTACTGTCAGCTATTATCTAACAGTAAACTACTATAATACTGTGCATTTGTATCTACTGCCTGCACCTTAAAAGTTGAATGATTTAAGTGTCCTTTACCTGTTTCAATCGTTCAAACAGAAAAGGCTGCATGGTCACTCGTGCTTTCATGTTCTGCAGCTCCATGGTATAGTCTCTCACCCTTTGTTGGTCAGCCTCTCTATAGGTTAGACAACAGATTATAGATGGGTCATGAGCATGCGGTTCCTGTAATGTGAACCCACTGAAATGACGATAATGATGTCCGGTACCTACCGATGCTGCTGTAACTTTTCATGATACACTTCTTTCAGGCTGCTGTGTGGGTCCATGACCTTGGCACGGAGAGAAACGGCCTTCTTCATGGCTTCCGCCCTCGTATGGTAGCGTTTCATCCATTCACCACATTCCTGCTGCTTACTGTCTCTCAGCTCCACTGACCTCCTGTATTAAATACAAGCATCTGCATTGCCTGCATGCTGTAGCTCTACTGTGGAAGTAAAGTAACTTCCAGAATGATCTACATCAGTGATTCCTATACTGATACTGTACTTATATATTTTACAAATGGCCCACAAAATGAAGCCCTCATCCACACAATGGAACTCCAGAGCCATTAACAACGTCCTTCAATAGCGTAAATTAGCATTAAAAATGTGAACAACACATTTACATCAAAAGTAAAAAAAGAAAAAAACTAATTTGTGTATATATATATATATATATATATCATTTATGAATCTTCCCACATCCCACCAGCCCAACCCCTTGTTGAAACCCACTGATGTACAGAGTAATACTAGAGGATTGGTCTGGCATGTAGCTTCTCACCTGATGGCCATAGAACGCTTCATGGTAGCATCACTAATGAACACTGGGAGAGTGTCTGCAGACAGCGATGTTAATGCTCCTAATGAGCGGCTTCGCTTCAAATGGTTACTTTCTCCTAGTTCCTAAACACGGGGACATGTTAAAGAGCCTAAAAATTATGTAAAGTAAGTCACTGATATATATATATATACTGGTATTACTATTGCAGGTATTTATTTCTATGAAATATGTTACTAATTAAAACTATATTAGCAAATACTGAACACTAACTGAAATGAGACGGAGTAATAAAAGCAATGTGATCATATTGCAAATCACAAAAGCATTCAGTAATAGACTTGTACTTGTGCACATGAAATAAATAATAAAATGAAACAAATATCAAGGTCAAACCTGTGTCTTTTCAGGACTCATCCTGCTCTGCCTCGGAACAATAAGTGATGTACGAAGGTGGAAAGGCTGACATTTGGTCACATCTTTGTTCTCTGCCTTCCTCTGTGATTCTGTCTGGAAGGCCTTGTAAAGCCTGCTGAAATCAGGGACCAGCTGGTTGATCTTTGGCTGGAAGCTAGGCTTCTCATCCAGGAAAGACAGCTTTTCCCGCTTGGTGCGCTCTGCACAACGGGGTCTGCGGCTACCGGTTCCATATTGATTCTCCCTGGGTCCTTGTGAAATGTCCCTTCTCTTCGCCTGTTTGTGGACTTCCATACATACCTGCTCACCTACTGCAGAAAACATTTTAGATCAGAAACACTATAGAAATATGCATTCATGGTATTATTGTTTTATCTTTAAAACATACATGCAAAATAAATCTACTGCTACAGTCAACTACTGTATTCAGAATTATTTATTTCTATTCAGGTTTTTTCTTATTTAAAATATATTTATATTGTATTACAATGTTTTTATATTTTGCTGCCTCACATTACTGTGTCTGTGTTTTGAAAGACTCTTTAAAAAGTAGTAAATTCAATAAATATGGACTCCTGTATTTTATTGAAGGCATTTCAAACTAAATAATTCCATGTAAGCTACAGTATGTAAATAAAAAAAACACACCTGTGTCGTGTCCTTTATGAGTTTGGGGGTTCTTAGCAGTGACCCCCTTGTTTTTTTTTTTCTTAGTTTGCTCAACTTCGGTGGCCAACACCTCCATCAGCTTGTCTCTCTTATCTTTGTCTCTCTCCAAGAAACTGAAAGGCTTCTGTGTGGAGAGCAGGAAGTTCCTCCGCTGCTCAAGGCCTTGCATCCTGTCTGTGTCTTTGGCCTTCATCATGTCGTGGAACAGGGGCAGGCTCACGTGGCTTGGGACCGGAGTAGCGCGGAACTGCTTCTGACATTCTGCCAAGGCCTCCTGCTCTATCCTCACGTATGAAGGCTGTGTGTTGGACAAAGTATGCCGCTGAGTCTGTTGTGGCTTCCTAACAACAGCCTTTGAAGACAATGACACACAGGGCGAAGATACGGTCCTCTCTAACTTTCCGAGCCGTTGTGAAGTCCCCTTAGATTCCAGAGAAGATGAAGAGCTACATCTACGGTACACATCATTCATTTGGAGGAAACTTTTTATTATTTTGACAAAATAATAAAATCTGATACAAAAAATGTTATAAAATAAAAAATACCGAGTGAAATATTTGGTTTACCTAGTCTGAGATGTGAATACATTATCTAGCTGTCTTTCATGGCTGGACTGTCTCTTTATTGAAAGCAGTGAATCCTGGTGTATCCTTTTCTCCAGCTCTGCCTGCTGTCTATTAACTGTCTGCTGCAGCTGCAGTCTGTGAGCCTCTTCTAGTGCTTTCAGTTGGTCCTGGAAGTGTTTCTCTGCATCGTGGAGCAAGGCTTCTAACCCTGACATCTTTTTCTTATTTGGTATTCATTAAAAACAAAAATATATGCATTATCATAATGTGCAGTCTGATATGTTCAAACATCAAGACATATAACATAAATTCATTTAATCTCCTGCGGGCAACCACATATCAAGTTTACAAGTAACCTTAAAGCTCACAACGAGTTTAACTAACCTGTGCTAGGTGGTTACTATAGTAACCAGGATTCTGTTCCGCCAACATTGACCAGGGAGCAAAAAGCTCAAACACAGGCCTATTTGTTAAACAGAAATACAATATCACATGGAAACATAATCCTTTTAGGACCACGCAATAACATAACAAAACACAATAAATCACGCAACAAACCTCAACCTGTGCGGTACACCGCAGATCTCTACAGTACCACCGCGGATAATTCTCCAGTCTCCGGTGACGTACCGTAGCGTACGGTACCTTTTCCAGAAATTACTTAAAAGGCCTACCGGTACACGCTATTAGGCGTATTCTTAAACATTCGTTTCTAATAATGTGAAACGTTGCAATTTCAATCCTTTCATTATTTAAGTAATATGACTTCAAACCGAAATCTGCTTGAAATGATAAAGTTACAGCCAGGCCAGGATGATCAGGATATGAACTTCCCAGTTACTGCAACATTAGCGCCATATGTGGGCACACAGAGTACTGCCTCGTGTCATTCTGATTGGACGACACATGCAGGAAGTACTTGCTCCGGCTACGCATGTCAACAACATGGCTGTGTAAAAGACTTTCGTCTGATATTGATAGGTCGTATTAACGTTAGGGTTAACGTCAAACAGTTAATCGAAAACTCCCCACTTCAAAGGGGGATTTGTTTTTGATGCTGGACGCATCTCTTATCAATATCTCTTATCAATCTTATAATGCATAACCTTGCAAAGGCAACATTGGCCTTAAGTGGAATTGAGCGGCGTCAAATAGCAATACAATACTTGTCGCCTATTAAAAATTTCAGTAGAGGATTAGTTTGTGCAGAACACGGGGAGGACAGTAGGAATAATGTGTATGATGTTATTATATCGGGAGGAGGTATGGTTGGATCCGCCATGGCATGTTCCTTAGGTAAGTGATTTGTTTGCAGACTTAAATCACGTACATTTTGAGACTGAGTTGTGAAAGTAAATATGTGTTTAATGAAACGGGCAGTGAACATTCAATGTGCAACTTTTTCTTCCACTGACTGATAAAAACTCCATACAAATTCACAATCCAGACACACCCCCTCTAAAGTGGCTTTAGTTACATAGTTGCTTTGCCAGTGTGCACCACAAGCAAGCATTTGGCAACAATATTTTGACACTAGTTTTGTAGCAAACCTTTTTCAAAATATAATTTGTTACAGAAATATACCAATACAATATGTGTAATATTTATGTGCATGTGATAATTGCAACCAAAGTATGAGTCAATGGTTCCTCAGATCCACACAGCATGAGTCATATGTCTTTGCAGTTTGATTGACACACAGCACAGTAGGTGTAGGACACTGAAATAAAACAAATAAAATGAAACATATGTTAATTCTATATTTAAATGTAAATCATAGAGTCAGTGTAATCTGGTATAATCCTCATCATACTAACAAGGCTGGCATGTGTCATGTTGGTTATGAGCCTGATGATGGTTTTAGAATTGATTTTAATATTATTTTATTGGCCTTCAAATCACTCAATGGACTAGCACCTGAATACCTGTCAGACATGCTGTTAATACACGCCCCCGCCAGATCCCTCAGGACGCTGGCACTGGCCTCTTAGTTGTTCCCCAGGTGAGGACAAATAACTACGGGGAGGCAGCCTTTTGTGTCTGTGGTCCTCACCTCTGGAACAGCCTGCCTCAGGAGCTGAGGGAATCACAATCTAGCAACCCTGTTAAAATACATCTTAAAACACACCTTTGTATCTTAGCATTGTCTTAAATGTTATTTTATTTGTATTTGATCTGTTTTTATTATGTATGATTATAATAGTTTATATCACAGCTATACCATTGTATCAGTATCTTCAGAATTGTAGTGCTTTATTGCACTTTATTGTATTGTTAAGCACTTTGTATTGCACACTTGGACGAAAGGTGCTATATAAATAAAACTTGATTTGATTTGATGAACGCCTGTCCGGACAGGTATGGACCGACACCTAGAAGGCAAGAGGATTCTTCTGCTGGAAGCAGGAAACAAGAAGGTCCTGGACAAGGTTCCAGACACCTACAGCACCAGAGTTAGCTCCATCAGCCCCGGCTCCGCCACGCTCCTCGCTGGTACCGCAAAACATCACGCACATGCAAACATCAATGGGTGGATGGCAGCCCTGACATTATTTAATCATTTGGGATTTTAAACACATCGTGTAGTTGAATGTAGTTCTATGTTTTCCAGGGGTGCTGTCAAGTTTTAATACTGTAATTGTTCCTGTGATGTCATCAGGTTAGAAACAGATGTGCTCATGTGTGTGCTGGGCCACCTGTCTATATTGTATACAGAGTGCATAGTGGCTAAATAATGGTTGCTTACCTATGGGGACCTTTGAATAAGGGTAACCTTGTGTCTCTCTGGAATGGTTTGTGCAGCACACAGCAGTACGTGACTGAAGTTATATTATGTACTGATATGAATAGGTTATAGAAACATTTTTTCAATGCCAAATACAGCTGGTTTGGTAGATATTGTACAGCCTCAAAATCAGCAGCAGTTTAGAAATGGCTGCAAAAGAATACCAAAATCAGTTGCAATGGTAACCAGATTGAACACTGTGTGTACAGAAATGTCCTTGAATTTTATTATGATTGCATATCTAACTAATGTGTTTTGTTGTTCTGTTTTGCCCATACAGGCATTGGAGCATGGGATCACATTATCAACATGAGGTGCAAGCCGTATCAGAGGATGCAGGTATTAGACTTCTGCTCTCATGTCATATTAGATTGAACTGTACTCACTCAACATTACAGTAGTAGCTTCAGTGTAGAATGCATAAGGGAAAGGGTAGCATTGACAAGCCATCAAACAAAGGACTTTGCCAGATGCTATACACGTGCCCCAAAGAGCTTTGCTTTCTATGTACACATTTAATTTCCATGCTTTCTCATCAGCTCTGTTTAATTAGATTGCATGTACTACTGCCAACTACATAATTAACGCATTATTAATTAACAATACTGTCAGTATATTGTTAAGGCTACTGCAATATAGAGCTTTAACCCCAAATCCTTCTATTTACCTATTTTGTTATTAATATCTTGTTTTCATTTCAATGTTATGAGGGAGACAAAATGGCAAGGAGCCACTCAATCATTAAGTTTTATGAACAAGCACAATGCTATTTTACTGAAAAACTTGTAAAATATGCATATTGTATGTAATTGCTCACATTAAAATGAACATCCCAGCGCTGCTTTAAAATGGCATGTATTTAATGAATTCCCCTGTGCATTTTTACAGCTCAGGACTTGTCATCTTCACAAATATGTATTTATTCAATAGTAATGTTCATTATGAAGAATACATCTTTTTGATGTCTTCAAATTTGGCGCTGAATCTTTCTGTCTTCTATTTATGGAGGCTCATATGAAAAATAGGAGGAAGATGAAAGATTAGGAGAGGGGGTTGTCGGCAACAGAGTCAACCCGTTTTACAGCTGCGGTAGCAGGCTGGGTCCCTCTTGTAAGATGTGGTCTGTGTGTACCAAACACCCGACCACAGGGTTTTTACTGTGGGCCTAGGATGTCATCATGAAGTCCTGTATGGTGATTATGGTGATATACCTCTCCCATAATACTGGCACTATTCTGCTGCTGTTCTGGCATGCTTGTCTGCATAATGCATCACAGCTATACTATCAGAATATGTTGAGGTCAGGGCTAAATAAGATCCCTTCCACACAACAAAATGCCCTTCCCACATAATTGTCCCCTAACTATGACATACTGTTTGTATACTGTGTAAGGAAGCCAGAAGCATTACGGTAAACGTTCCTTTTCAACATGCAGTTTCCCCCATGGAGGCATATGTGGTGTACATGTACATTTTACCTAGTAACCAAGTTCTCTTTAAAAAAAAAAAAAAAAGTTATACTAGTTTCTGAAGTTGCATCTTTTGGGTTTGGTGACAATAAATATTTCCTCCCAACCGCTTATTACAAGTTGCTAAGCCACTACCATTAGTGGTTTTTGGAGGGTATATCCCCCTACTTTATGGCGATATTATACTGTAAAATTATGGGGTCTGTCACCATAGTTACAAGCCAAGAGAAGATTAGTCTTGTGCAAACACAAAACCACCCCACACACACGCACGCACACACACACACACACACGCACACACACACACACACACACACACACGCACACACACACACCACCCCAACTCAACTAATGCCGTGAGTCAAACAGTGTGTTCAGGATACAGTAGCCTTAAACTACAACTCGTTCTGGCTGTTAGCCTACTGGTCGCGGCCCGCGGGTAAATATTGAATCTCTCTGTAATGGTGACAAAAAAACGCCATTTGCTGTTTGGCTCTCCAAGAACATATGTCATAACGTCCACATCAAAAGTGTAATTGGGTCCTCCCGTAGGCTCGGTAGGCGCCTGAAGTCGAGCGTTAAGCCGCCACGAGTGTCGGTGGACCGTGGAGGTCTCAGCCTGGCGCTTTAACGCAGGCACTGCCGTGCTCTGACTGACTGGCTGCTGCTTTGATGTGTTCAGCTCATCGCGGCCCAGCTATATATAGGGACATTCAAGGCAGGCCGTTGGAGACCGCGGGGATAATTGGCCTTTCATTTAGGTCTGGGACGCCTGCTCGGACGCCCTGATCACTTTCGATAAGGAAACCCTGCAGGACGGGATGGCATACATTGTGGAGAACGACGTCATCGTGGCGGCGCTCACAAAGCAGCTGGACAGCCTCTCTGGTGAGCAGTGTAATTTAATTTACGCCCTGAACTCAGCCCCTCACACCCGCCCCCGTGTTTGGAATGATCACAGGACCTGTTGATCCCGCTAATGGCCGCTTGGTCTGGCCGCTGATGGCTCCGCAGTTGTTCCATCCCTTACCCTGGGGTTTGTTTATTTGTACTTTTCCTAGTGTCTGTTTTTAAAATAAAATAATAAAAAAAAGGACTAGTTCAGCCCTTGGAGCAATTCATGTTTTTTCTGCTATTTCAATCAAACGCTGCTTCGCCTCCCGGTCTCGACAGGCCCGGCATCTCTGCGTGACACGTGCAGTGGTCCAGTGACCTATTTAAAATGGCCATGTGCTCCCTTGCCCCCCCTTTTAAGGCACCAAAGTGCTGACAGCGCATTGTTGTTGACATTTAACTGACTTTAGTGAGGCTGGCAAATGAAAACCTTTCGGCCACGTGCTTGAACGTTTAAACCAGGATATATATAAACACTTTTCAGCCTTTCAACACACTAAACAGCATATGTGTGGTGGTGGCTGCACGTTTTGCCACCATGTGCATTACAGAACATTGCCTTCGTGCTTTTGAACGGTGCTGTTGAAAACCTGAAAAGTGCACATTACTCGAGCAGCTTGCATCATAATGGCCCCTTGCAGGCCAGTATTGAACGCTCGTGTTTGGGAAGCAGTAACTCCATGTTATTTGAGGATCCTATCATGTTTGTGTTGACCTGTGCTGGTATATTAGCAAGAGTGTCCGTTCCAGTGCATTTCCCCCCCCTCCCCGTCACAAGACAAGCTGTCCGTGTGTGCACAGCGATGTGCTTGTAGATAAACACTATTAGGCCATGTGATGTGGGCAAGCCAAGGCCAATACGCCGATTGTCAAACGTGAGCTTCGACAGCTAGCCTCTGCCAGGGAGGAAAACCAGTGGTGTTTTATGAAGTGGTTTATAGATCTTCCACTGCCGTGCTCACAGCCAAACCGTACTCATTTTCTTCCCGTCCGCTTTTGAAGGAGAAAAGTAGCAAAGCTCTGATTTAGTGGCTTCCATTGTGATAATGTAGAGAACCCAGCCTGATACTTTTGTTACCAGAGAACAGTGGCACCATCTGTGCCAAGGCCACTGCATTTATAGCTTTCATAACCATTGCTCTATGGGCCTTTTCTCGTAGATCACGTGAAGGTTAACTACAGATCAAAGGTGGTGAAGTATACCTGGCCCATGTCCCACCAAGCAGCTGCTGCCATCCCATGGGTTCAAGTCACCTTGGCCAGTGGCAAGATCCTTCAAACAAGGCTACTGGTCAGTGTGTGTATGCAGCGTTAAGTGCATATTGTTATTGACTATACGTATTCTCGCACAGTCTTGCTGAACAATGCTGTATGTACATGCGCTGTTTTTCAGATTGGTGCCGATGGCCCTAACTCAATGGTGAGGCGTGAATCTGGGATACCAACTGTCAAGTGGAATTACGACCAGTCTGCGGTGGTGGCTGTCCTGCACCTGTCCGAGGTAACGTGTGTTGAGCATGGCATTCAGTGTTATGCGTGGCACAATATAGCAGAGCACAACATCACGACCTCTCTGTGTGCACAGCACATATGTAACATATGTAAATAAATGATGTTCATTCTCATAATTCACATAAGCATAATAATAATAGACATTTCAAATGAATAAGTGTGATGGTCTTATGGTCGACTGCAGTGGCATGTTCTTTCATTCGGTTTGGTTATGTCACCACATTTGGAGGACAAGTTTTCCGATGGTCTGGCCAAGGGTTTGTGATGTAATTTCAGTGTAACAAGATGTAATCACTGACAGTGATTTGCTCTGTGGAATAGCATATCTGCATTTAGATCGTTCTGGCATTTATTGTTTCCATTCTCATATGTACTGTTCCAACCTGTCTGTCAGCCCACAGAAAATGTTGTCGCATGGCAGAGGTTCCTGCCAACAGGACCCATAGCAATGCTACCAGTAAGCAGCCCCCATATAAACTACAGCTGATATGGCATCTAGGCATTAAACCCAGATGTGATAAAGCGTCAGCAGCTACCTTCTCATTACTACAGTTGTCGGACACAGAGAGCTCCCTGGTGTGGTCTACCAGTCACCGCCATGCCGAGGAGCTCCTGGATCTGGACGAGGAGAGCTTTGTGGATGCCGTCAACTCTGCGTTTGTAAGTGTGACCCAACCGCTTGCTTGCCTGGTTGTTTGGTCTGTCTCTCTAAGACGTGCTTGAGCTCACACACAAGCTTTGGTCTCGAAATGAGATGTCCACTATTTACAGATGTTAGTCAGACCTGAGAGTTGAGCTATTTGGTAGCTCATATAAATATTGTGGATTTGACGTAGTGGTGCCCAACACACAACAAATATGTACAATAGAAAACACCTATCCCCTTTATGTGTTTGGAGAAACTCCTCTTTCCCAAGCGGGCTATTTTTACCGGGCCCTGCCGATGAATGGGGTCACCGTGGCTGAGTCAAACTCGGTTTCATGCATGGTTTGCTAATTAAACCTGCGGTCTGCCAGTGTCGACCATTACTGCATGGAATGTTTTTCAAACAGAGTTAATTCAACTCCACGGCCTGGCCAGCGTCTTCTTTTAATTAGCCCTGCTCCCGAAGGCCCGCCAAACTATTTAGGGAGGGAGGGGAGTGCGGGGCGGTGGGGGGGCGGGGGTACACTTGCTGGCCTGTACTTAAAATTTGCTCCATTGTTAGCTAAATCCTTTGTCCACTACAATAAAATGTCTTTCTGTATTTTCCCTGGGTTCCGGCCACTCATCTGTGTGGGTGTGTGTGTGTGTGTGTGTTTGTTTGTTCTGACAGTGGAGCAATGAGAACCAGTCTGAGCTGATAGAGACAGCTGGGTCTCTGTTCCGCAGCGCCCTGTCGGCTCTCATGCCGTCTGCCGGCTCCACCCGACAGCTTCCGCCCAGTGTGGCAGGAATCGGGCCGAAGAGCCGGGTCATGTTTCCCCTGGGCATGGGTCACGCGTCAGAGTACATCAGACACCGGGTGGCACTCACCGGGTAAGGCGGCACCCCAGAGAAGAGTGGGCTTTTTGGTCACTTCTTGAGGAGAAGTAAACTCCCAGAACTCCCATCCAAGTGCAAGTAAATGTTGGGCATTTTTGTAATTGTTTATTAATGCCCCAGTCAATTAAAGGTATAGTCAGCTATTGCAAGATAATTGTAAGCTAATACACATTTAGTCAAATTCACCAATATCTCCTCGCATTTCGCTATCTTAAAGTTCTCTGTGCGTGTTGAATAAAAATAATCTGATACTTCTACACAGCCCTGGCTCTGTAAATAGTAAAAACATAAACAAAGTGGTGAACACAGCTCGTATCAACAAAGCCGTAGCACTACACTTTGCTTCACAATACATTTCTACGTGTGAGGCGCTGCCAGCAGAGGACAGTGGGCCGATACCGTTTTGATTTGAGCTTTGAAGTTGGCAGGAACGGCTGACCCTGCCTTTAACTGAGCTCTAGTTTCCCTGAATGTAAAAGAGAATATGTAATGTATTTCATGCTACTTCTTACACTGTAGTGGCGAAGATATCTGGGCAGTGCTGGCATGGTGACCTTGTTTATCTTTGTAGGGACGCAGCCCACCGCGTTCATCCTCTGGCCGGTCAGGGTGCCAACCTGGGCTTTGGGGATGTGGCCTGCCTCACGCGGCTCCTGAGCCAGGCAGTTTTTAACGGGAAAGACCTTGGTCAGTGTAAACTCTAAACACACACACAACTACAGTAGGCAGAGCCAACTTTTCTTCCTTAAGCCCTTTTCCGTTGCTAGTTTCTTCTTCTTTTACAGTAGGCTGTCTTGCTATTTTAGATTTTTTTTTTTTTTCTGGCATGTTTTTTGAATTATATACAGTATATATACTTTATAATGTATGTGTATATATATTAAAAAAACTGTATGTGAAGCATTCATAAAATGGAAAACTACTGCTTTCATATAATAATGTCTTTATTTGTTTAACTGCTGAATGTTCAAAATAGTTCCACTGGGGTTTGCGTTATTGCAGGAAATGCATGAAACCGTCTCGGAGCATTATGTGTTTTCTGTCGCCTTGTGTGCAGGAGCGATGCAGCACTTGTTGGAGTACGAGACAGAGCGCCAGCGACACAATCTCCCCATGATGGCGGCCATAGACCTCATGAAGCGCCTCTACTCTACCAACGCGGCTCCCGCCGTCCTCCTCCGCACCTTCGGCCTGCAGGCCACCAATATGTTGCCGACGTTAAAAGTGAGCTCTCTCCAACATCTCCAGCTTTAAAAGGACCTTCTTCGTAATGTATGAGTTTGTGTATACGGGAGGTCACACAATGTGAATTCAAAAATCCCGCAAATTGTTGCACTGCTGAGATTATACAACATTCTTTGTTGTAATCTGTTGTTGTCAACATAGTGGCGAGCACACTACACAATGGAGCCCAGATGAGGTTCACAAATTACTAGATCTTCCATGACAAAGAGGATCCGATCACGAAAGGCTGTTGTCTCCAGGACGTAAACATGTTTTCCTGACCGTTTCATGTTTTCATGGGAGCCTGAAAGGGAATAGCCGCTTGCCATTTAAGTTGTTTGTGCCATGGTTTGCGCGATAATTTCTGCAGAGAAATGAAAGCGTATTAAATTATAGAGAAGAGAATGGTTGGGGAGACGCAGGCAACAAAGATTGTGTATACCCCTGGTTTCCTCTTGGACTTGCTCGTCGATGTTCTCGTGCATTGCTTGAACAACATGATTGTGTGATCATTTCATATAACTTCCAGTAAGTTCAAATGTGTTTGAAAACACTGTCTTGGAGGGCTCATCTGTATAATACTGTAGACTCTGTAGCTTCCTTACCACCATATCAGGTCCCCGCGTTGATGTTCAACATAAACTAACCTGTTGTTCACGGTACTGTATGTGCTATACCAACAGCCCACCATTTTATTACTCTGCCTTTAACTTCCATAGTTTCTCAAAATTTGACTTGTGTATGTTCTTCTGTATCTACAAAGCTGATCGGTCTCTACCTAGTAGTATGTATTTTCACGTTACTCCCGTTGATTATTTAAGGTTTTAAGCTTTTTATTCAGAATGCAATATTTTGATAGAGCAAACTGTAGTAACTTCACAATACATACAGTACTACCAGCAGAAGAAATTATCAGCTTTGTAGACACGCCACAACTGCCTTCCATTGTGTCTCAGATGCAGTAACACAGTCCTGATTCGCTCTTTTAAACAATGTTAATCTACCGTGGTCTTACCAATCTTAACGACGGGTGGTCCTCCCAAGCACATGCTGATTTTGGGTGTATATTTTACGACAACCGGAATAGATTTTTAGCAAGAACCGAAAAAAAAAATGAATTTGATTCATTCCAATTTGGTGCAAATGTATATGTCAAATGTACTGAATGGCACTCTCGTAGCATCCGCCACCTGTGAGAGGTAAGCTCCGCCTCCAGCGAGACCCCACCCTGCTTCATCCACTATTCTGATTACACAGGGCTTTACTTCAGTCCTGTCTATAATTTCCAGGGTTCTGAACCTACTACTATGCCATCTAAGTTTAGCCCCAAATGTACTGTTACCGAAAGGGTGTGGGCGGGGTGCAGGGCTGGCCCTCGGACAGCGGTGTTGGCTTGTGTTTTCACACCCCTTTTATTACAGACCACTCATGCGAAATGGCTTTATTCACTACTAAGTGATTCAGACCCGAAAGTGACTATAACTGGTCGTGAAGGCATTTCGCTATAGAGGCACAGAAGTTGAACGTTGCATTTTTTTCCTACATAAAATGTTCACCGGTTTTTACAGGTCTGAAGGGCCACAAACTTTTAATGTATTGTTGGTCAGCATGATTAGATGGTTTGAGTTTTAAATGCTTATTCACTTTTGCCTCTGCAGGAGCAGATCATGACTTTTGCAAGCAAGTGACGCCTTGGCTATGCTGCAGCCGTTTAATAGACTCCAGTGCCCTGCAGTCGAGGATGCACACTGAATGTAAAACTGTAAATTAATAAAATTATATTTTACCCATTTTTTTTGGTCTTTACTTTGTTTGTTCAGTGAAGTTGCACAAATGTGTGATTTGATGCCATATAACTTAGAGCAGATGATCTACGTGTAGACATGAAACACGTGTAATGAAGCCTGCTGAGTGTTGCTGGTATATTATGACATACTTTGCACACAGGTCTCATTAGCATATTTCTGATATATATCATGTTAAAGGTGATTAACTTCAAGTTCTTCTTTGCATTAGACTACAAAGTGCTTACTGAAACATCGCACACATTTCTTTTTTTTTGTTTTCGTTTTATTAAAACAAATGTAATGTATATACATTTCACTGACAAGTTGTTTTTTTCAAACAGAATTTACAAGTCAATCATCAGGTGATTCAGCTGATGAAAATATAGGCATTTTGAAGCAGTTGTGCAGCATAAAGTATTGTTGCAATGTATAAGCAGTTTTACCTGTAGTCAATACTTCACTTAAAATGGTTTACATTATGGTATTATATACAGCAGTAGTTATTGAACATGTTGAATACTGAAAAGGAGAGCAGTTAGACATTTTAAACGTTAAAGTAGACAGGTTATTAAAATACTATAATTCAATTTTTTTTTCATTCTTTAAATAATTGTACAATTCACAAGAAATAACATGACATATTTAGTGTAATAGAAAATCAAGCACTGTAGGATTAAAACCTTTTTAGGAAATTGCTGTTTTACATTTTTGTGTTTTATGTCTTTAAATTCTGTTGTTGGATATGCTAACTAACCTTGATGACAGGTTCCTACATTGCTAGTCTTAAATAAAGTTTAGACATAGGGGCACTGCAATTTAACCAGGCTTTATAGGAACTGTAGACAAAACAAGTGTTCAAATACAGGCATTACCTTCACACATAGTAGCATTCAGTCTTCATACAACACACGCTGAGGCATCTGTCCTACCTACTCACCGCAGTTCCTTCCTGAGTCACGCAAATCTGATATATAAGGAATATATACAGTTGTGGAGACATCAAGCAACAGACCCCATCTTAGCTACAATAATTGCAATTAAAGTGTTATGTGCAAAGTTGAATTAATTAATCTTTTTTTATTGTGACCCTAAACAATAATGTCTTCGTCTAGGTCACATTATGGTCTCACATCTGGTTTATGGCAAATTATGTTCTGAACCATGTAGATGGAAAGTATTCCAAGATCTACTAAAGTTGCATTTGCAGCTACGTTTGGGGGAATGGGGGTGGAGGGTGGGGCGATATGCATCAGGACCACAGACAGCACCAATAATCTCAAATTACTATGACGCATCACTGCTTCTAAACAACCCCCTGCGCACACTTAAAGGTAGGTGAGTAAAACAGCATTTAGGTTCAGGCACCCAAGAAAATGTAAACGTGTTGCTTAACAGTCACCTCACTAATAGGCTAAACATACAGTAGAAATAGCTGGCCTTACAAAAAAACATAGTGATTTCTTCTTCTGACAGTTCTCGTGGGTGTTTGCAGGGTGCCAAAGGTTGACGGAGCGGAAAGGAGTGCAATGGGCGTGGTCGTAAAGGGAGGTGTGACTAGGATGGACGGAGGAGGGGGTCCCTCTCAGTGCCTATTGCCGTGACAACCAGCCGCCCTCAGTGGATGTTGAAGTTGCGGAAGTGGTCAAAGGTGGCCCCCAGCGCCCAGCTGGTCTCTACATTGTTTACTTTCTTGGCGAGCTGTGAACGTTCATTACAAAACACAACAACCAGTTAGTTATGGCCATGCCTATTAACAGAGAGAGGAAAACAACATTATATATATATATATATTTATTTATATTTAGTCTACAGTAGCTTGCTCCCCTTGTCCCAGCCCCTGGTTGCTCACCTGTAACACAGTGTTCTCCTTGAAGCCAAAGCCCTCCTTTAACAGGCAGGTGATATATGTCATGTCCATGCAGAGGAAGGGGCTGATGGCACGGTACTTGGTCATCTTGTTGCATACTGCAAGCATAACAAGCATGGCCGTATTAAGTCACAAGCTGCAGCCATGTGGCCTAGGTTGACAGAGAACCCCGCCGTGTTCCACGCATTCAAAACAACAAGGTTTTCCTAGCAAAAACGCGACGACGACGACGTGATTCAAAACGTTGGGCCGCTGCGTTTTCGTTTGGCTGAATCGGCAGGGAGGTGCGAGGGGAATGGCAGAGGGTCAGCGCGGGGCTGAGGGTGGGCAGGCGTCGGTGGTCTAACCATCTCGTACACAGCCAGTCTGGGTATGTGTCAGCCAGCGGAGTGGTGTGTGGCTGCCAGGTGCCCTCCTGCTGCCTGGGCCAGGCGGACTCGCCAGCACAGCTCATGCCAGACGCGTTCTTCAGGGACATGTGACACTGTTGTTTTTGCAACCCAATCACTTACATAACATAGCCCCTAGTGCTACTTGATATTAATATGCCTCCAGATGGACTGTAGCAGTGGCTGCACACCAGTGATATGCACAGCATACATATGTGGAAATCTATTTTTTTGTATTTAATATTAATCATGTGCGTCCTTGCTATGTTTCTTTCTTAAAGAAATATGTGTTAACTTGAGCTCAATAGCAAAGGTTCAGTTAAGTGTATAGTGCATTGTTGTTGTTTAGGCAGAAACAGTGTGTGTTTTAGCAGTTAGATGAGTGATATGTGGAATTGTTGGGCTCGAAAGTATGTAAATAAACTGTGGGATTCCTTGTTAGTATGTGTTCTGAATAAATACAGGCATTATCCATTCAGCTGCAGAGAGAAAAAAAAAACAGTTTGACTCACCTTCCTTGGCTTGCTTCTTGAAATCCCTGACTTCAACCACACCTCCGCGGTTGCCATCTGTGAGACAAAATACAAAACGTAAGGCCTCTTTTCTGGAACAGAAGACTACTGTAAAATGTATATTATCCTCTGAACGCACTCACCAATAAGGCCTGACTCCACAGCCCTGTCATAGTAGTAAGAGAAAGCATAGAAGATACTGCTGCCCTTGACTTCAAAGGGCTGGTGCACGATTCCTTTGATAACCCTCAAGACCTCATAGTAGCACAGCTTGTAGCCAGCATAGCCTGAAGAAACGTGAATTGAGTATAGTATGTAATCATTACTTATTCCCAGATTCAGGGTGCATAGAGGCAATGTTGCATGGATGAACTGCAGTGGGAAAAAAAAACCAAGCCCGAGTCTAAGGTCAGGCGAGGGCTGTAAGCCCCCCAGCTTTTAACATGACGTTATAGAAGGGGTTGCCCAACAAGGCCCTTCTTCTTTTTTTTTTTTTACAGTCCTGTGTGGTTCATTGGGGTTAGTGGAGCGCAGAGAAGCCATGTGCTGACATGACAAGCTCTTAGAGCAGTCCCTGCCGCGCTGTCTAATTTTACCACATAATTGGGCGCGGTCAAGATCCTGACGCTTGTTACACAGGGGAAAAAATCTGCTCCAGGACTAGCCCAGTATCTTTTGGCAACTTGACCGCGGTATGGGAGTTTACTGTCTTATTTGTGAAGTTAACTGTCAGTTTTAAATGCATTTAAATACAAGGTTGGTCGCAGTATAATTGCTTGAAAGTCAAGCGGAAAAGGGACGGATAACAAAACATGCGTTTGGCGCCAAGATCCCTGGAACTCATCTGAGATCAGCAGTGCACTGTATGATATTCTATTTCATGTGTGAGTCTGGGAAAGGAGAGGGGGATCTGTTGGGTGGATTGGGACTAGCAAGACAATGACATATTTCATATTTAACCTTCTTTAATCTTACCATCTGGATTTCCGCTAACTTTGTATGTGATTCCTCCAAACGTCACGTCCTCTCGAAACTTCTTTGGCAGGCAGGAACTTTTGAAAATCTTCCAGTCGAGGCCTGAGAAATCAAAACAAGAATTCAGTCACCTTATAAATTGTACCAGCATAGCCTACAGATGAATGACTTGAATAGCATGGTACTGGACACTCTACCATCTGCTCCTAGTGCTCCAACGGTTGCCAGCCGGGCCGCAAACAGTCCATTCCCAAGGTAGCTGTTGTGGTTGGAACACATGTTTTAATGGTAATGTTGAAATTATGTTCTCTTTTTTGTTAATATTCCCTGCTAGTACAGAAACCTTGCATCATTTATTTATTTACCTGTGTGTGTACAGCTGGTATGTGTGGTTGAACATGTTGAAATTGGCAATATAACTGGGCGGAGCAGAGAAAACTGTTCTCTGTTGGAAACAAGAACATGTTTTAGTTGTTTGTGGTAACATATATTTATATATTTACAAATATTATGTAATTATGTGTTAACTCACTTAAATATATAGGATTTTTCTCACCTTTGACCTTGGAAGAAATGTAATCTGTGTAGATCCTCCACCCAGATCGAGGATGCCTACTGTCTTCCTTGTGTTGGAATACAGGTGACCTGTAAAAACAAGCAGGCTTTTAAACACATTACATTACATGTAAAAAAATAGGTAACAGTTTATGACATTAGTTGCCCTCTTTATTTAGAATTCATGTATTTTCCAAGCCGTTTCTGAGAGAAAATTGGGACTGCTTACTGTATATATTTCTACAAGTGACCATTTTGATCAGCCACTTAAGGTAATTTTTAAATAATTTTTAACTCGAGGGTGTTTTTTTTAATACATGTGTGATTAGATGCAAAGTATTGCATCCTGGGGTCACCATATTAGAGCCATGGATTCAAGCTTGAAAACCTCAGGAGGTTTAAAGGACAGTTTCCCTGTGGGATCTTTGTGTACTCTGGTGCCATGTTATATTAGCTGCCTTCTTGCTCCTTAGCACTAGCCTAGCACAACACACATCACCTAACACAAGCAGTGCTTTACCTGTAAGAAAGTTCACTGTAACCCAGGCAAGGATTCCTAAAACAGAAACTGAAAGTTAATTCTACAATAATAAATTACTATCCAGATGATTTACAGCCATTCAAACATTAAACACAGTGAGTGGGTCTTTAATTGTAGATGACATGGTTAAGTCTAGCTTTCTATCATTAAGTTGTTATTAAATCAGTGGTGTGGGTTTAACATGTAGGCTTGTAGTAGACCAGCCCAGGTAATTACATAAGTCTCAGATGTCAAGTTATTACTCTATAAAGTGAGGGCAATAAATGGCACATATCGTAGGATGAAACAACTACTGTACGGGTGTCTCATTGAGCGATGGGGAGCTTTATATTACATTATACAGGGTGTGGGACAGTTACTCATCCAATTGTGTTTAATTGACTCAATAAGGTAGTAACAGGCCTCTTTGTAAGAAGAAACAGACCCAACCTCAGATAGCAATTACCAAAATGAACCAATTCACAGCAGATCCATACATAATACATATATTAATAACAATAATAATAATAATAATAATAATACAGAATAATAAGACCTCAATAATAACATACCTTCATTTGTTCCATTCATGATAGATACACTGTTGTTCGGTACAAAGAAAGGTGACTCATCAAATACCTCTCGCACCTATAGACAAAAATACAGTTATATTTATGTGTATTATGTTATTACTTTACGTTAGCAAAAAGTCAACTTTAGGACATTGCCTATCTAGACAAGCAGACAAAGCTGATCTGCCTTTTGAGTAGCAGACGCTCAACCACAAGCATGGTTGGAACAGTAGCCATGGCTTTATAATCCAAATGACATACATGGCTAGTCCACACAACCCCAGAACAGCTGTTTTTTGCAACATGATGGCCACCAAATGCACACATTTTTTTTCTTTTCCCCTTCTTCTCTTTTTCCGAGGACACTTGTAAGCACTTAGTGGTTTGTAGTCCCGCTACTTGGCAGGAGGGGTAGTGTTTGTGCCAGACTGTCAGACAGAGGGCAGACTGAACGCGTGTCTCACCTCATCCAGCAGAGCGTTGGCCTTGTCCTCAGGCAACAGACGCAGGCCTGCTGTCGCTTTCAGGACCACTGGGGTCTGCTTCCAGTCGTTCTCTGGGACCGTCTTCTTGGCGATCTTCAGCAGCTGCCTGATAGTGTTGCCGCCCTGGAGGACAAAGAGCAGCTTTAGTTATGCACAGTACTGTATTACTGTATTACAGACAGACAGACAGACAGAAGGAAATTAATGCATGAATTACATTTCATAACCAATTTAGTGATCAAAGGCTTAGAAAACACTTCATCTGGGAGATAAATTAGAGAGCACGGCATTGGGCTGCAGTAACTGCATTATAAATATTCTTAATTAGTTTCTAAATATTCTCTCCATGTGTGGGAACGTCCCGACTAGTTATTACGTTATAACGATGCACACATGCACACACATACCTCTTCGGGGTTGTCCTTGTAGGCAGACAAACCTGGCTTCACTGCATGAAACATTTCATGGTCCAGAACCGGCAGCTCCACTAAAGGAGAGACGTTCAAACGAAAACAAGTATGTACACACTGTGAATGTATTCTACAGTACATAACATTTGTTTCCAACTAATGTTCAGGTCAGGAAGTCACCCACAGTACACCCAAACAGAGGCGCACCTTAGTATCCTTAGTGAGAGAGTGTAGTCAGACAGAATAACACCTAACTTTTAGCTGCTACTTTTAGCTGCCCGCACCCCCCCCTTCCCGACCACCGCACCCTCCCACCCGTTGCACGTTTGTCTTTGCAACACACAGCAAACGGCCCACCAGTAAGCACATACTCGTGAAGCCCTTATTGGCTCCTGGGACGGAGGCTGGACGCGACTGGACACGACCGGACTGAGAAAAGAGGCAAACGCTCACCTGGGTCTTTCTGGATGAACCTGTAGATGTGGATCCTGGTGCCAGTGCTGCCGGCGTCAAACATGACGCCATGGAACACACGGCTCCTGCCGAAGGGGGGGGGTGCTTCGGGCAGCAGGTGATAGACCTGTGGTGGGTGGTAGGGCTCAAGTGCACGATGCAGAAGCTCCGGCTCCTGGTGGAAATCTTCAGGGAGAGGGTGGAGAGGTTCAGGTGCTGAATGGATGACCTCGGGGACATGTGGGTATGGTAGAAGAGCAGGCTGCAGGACTTCAGGGACCGGGTTGGACACCTCGGGCAGGAGGTTTTCCGTGTTGGCAGAGTGCTCGCGGTAGCGGTGGTGAGGGATATAGCGGTGGTGCCGGTAATAGGTCGCCTCTGCCAGAAGGTTTCCAGCCAGAAGCCACATGGAGAGAGTCAGGAGCAGCCTGTGCACAGCCATTGTTTCACACCCGGAGAGGAAAAGACAGCTGGTATCTTTTTCTTTTTTTTAAAGTTAAGCAAAAATGTTTGCGGAGGCTGGTGTTTTTTTTTTTTTTTTTTTTTACAAGGGCCCTTTCCTTTTTGGAGCTGAGGAGACCAGAGATGTTGCAGCCTGCTGGGATCACGGGAGGCAGTCGGAGAGAAAGAGGCAGAGTGGATCACCAAGCACACTCAGGACTGTCTGGTCATCTGTTTACAGTATATAAAGACATAAGGGCTTGGCATGGGGCCACACCAATAGCAGCTATCAACCAATCCAGTGGCGGTCCATCCCAGCTCTTTAAAGAGCCCCCCCCACCCCCCCCACCCCACCCTGAGCAAGCGGGAGTACCTGCTTACCAGTAGATTTTCCTTTTTTCCCTTTACAGATTATTTTGGGCAGCATGTTTTTTTTTGTGTGTTTTTTTCATCACTCATGGATAATCCAGAGCCAAATTTCCCCCTAAAACAAGAAAGAAGGGATTATAAAACATTCAAATGAATGGCTCACACAGAAACATAGAGCAATGCTCTTAAAATACATTTTATGGCTGTATTTAATTAAGAGTTGCAGAGTAACTTGCCTCAAGAATTCCTTCTCTGAAAAAATTTTCTCACTTTCACAAGTGCTTATAAGCCAAATTTGTCATTTTCCCTTAATTAGCAGTGATGTAACAACATTTCTACTTCATATTATAAGACTTGTTAATTAGAAGCTCTTGCTTTTATACAAAGAAACACCCAACCAATGTTTTTAAGCGCTTACGCTGAATTATAGGTGTTAATGTCTCTGTTATTAAAATGTTTTAAGTTATATTTAAAATTTCTAGTTATTTAGAGATTTTACATTTGTTATGTTACGATAAGAATATACATTGTTGAATGTACTGTGGTACTAAATATAGAAAATGTAATAATTTTGCTATTGTGTAAACATTGTAATCAAGACAACTAGCATACATTACAAATCAATTAAACAGAGCAGCTCCATATAATGCAACATGCTTCAATTAAAGATGAAATCCGGCATTAAATAATATATTAAATACTTTTTTAAAAGATGTGCAAATGGGACTTACACTCCAACTGGCATAAAAGTTAAAAGAATGTTAGCAATCATCTCACTCCCACTCATCCCTGAGCTAACCACAGTCTTTCCAAGGGAATATATATTTGGGCCGCTAGGCACGTTTCACGAGAGAACGCATGAAAAGCATGAGTGGCTGCATCTCTGATTTTGGTGGGCGGATGGCAAGGGCTTTTTAAACCATGGCTGTAGTGTATCACATTCACTATTACCATGTTCAGTGTTCCTGATAGAGATGGAGGCAGATCCACAGCTGTAAAGCACGGAGGCTCTGATATTCAGAGACCTCAGGTGAACTTTTAGTCGGGCCGGGATAGTTTTCATTCCCTTTTAAGTAGGCTAACCTGAAGGTATTTAGCCCATACCTGACCATGAGCTGGTCATCTCTCTGCTTTGTGTTATCAATGTTGCTGTTTCCCCCAAAACGACTGGCAACTGAGCCAGACACTGGGACGTCGGCCTGTCCAGCCACGAGGGTGAGAAGGCCTGGGGGCGGAGGTACTCTGGATGGGCACATGAGAGTGCACAAAGGAGGTCCACAGAAAGGACAATGTGGGGAGGGTGGGGCTTGGCACTAGTGTTCACCCATCATGCCATTCCAATCCGGGACACTCTGCTCTGCAAAGCGCTGTTCCAACACTGTAATTTAGACTAAAAATATTGGACTTTCTTTCCTCCTTCCCCTTTTCTAAATACCGTGGCTACTTTTTTCAATCCTGTGGCTCACCAGAATGGTCTTTTACCCCTATCAAAGCCTGCATGTGCAAGACCTTTCATTGACTTGTGTCAATAGGTCATCAATTTTCCATGATCAAAGTTGGATTATTAAGGGCACATATTAGAATTATTCACTGCCAATAGGTTTTTTTGCATTGTGCATTTAGTTATTCATAGCATTGTTGTGTAGTCTTGTTCTGTCAATTTGAAATTATGTTTCCAAACATTATGACTATACGCTGCTGCATGAAAGAATGCATGAAAAGAATGAATTGCATAATGCAGCTTTCATATCACTTCCAATTTCCAAATTCAATACCGACAACTTTGGTGCTATAGCCTACTATATAGTTTTGCCAACATTACTTTGGCAAGTGAACACATAAATTTTAATACTCACATTATAGTAGACATTGCCTTTTTAAAGGACTGAATGTGTGATATAATGCAATATAAACAGACTGACCTGGCTTATATTTAGCATGCTGTAATGTTTAAACAAGCTTTCTTCATGTAAAGTTGCACTACAAGATGACGGAGCATATTAGGAACATATGCAAAAGAGTGGTAACTTTCTTGGAATATGCTTGGTTTGGTGTTTTGTTTCAAACGAGCCCAAAGTTGTAAAGCAAGAAAGGAGACCTGCATCTTTGTAATCTAAGCCGTACAATCTATTATTAATATGCTGCAATGTTTCCCTCAGGAATGGCATGTTTGTGGGTGTCCTACCCTGAAAGGTCTATTGAAGAAATGTAAACCTTGTCATTACAATTCCAATGATAATGACAGCTCTGTAAAGTTAAGGGTTATTTCAGTTTTCTGTGCTTGCTGTCGTACTGTAGTAATTACCTTTAAATTTAGTCCTCCTCAAGCTCTGTGCATGATGCCAGCACACAGAAACACTAAACCTATATGATTCACTTTGCAGTAGCTACACCCTAGCATTTTGTGATATGCATTACTTATGTTTTATAATATTCCCTAGATACTCAAGCTGCTGTGCCGGAGAGCAAGAGCACTATGATCGGCATTAACACTGCAATGTTTGTTTTTGAAAGAGCAGCTCTAAGACGTACGGTGCTGTCCACTGCAATTTGAATGATTTAGGTAGCATCACAATTTTAACATAGTATAGGCCTGCAGGGGACAGTGCAGCAATTCCTCTCAACATGAACAATACTGTTGTCATGGCCTTGTGTCATCATGTAGGAGGAGATTGCGCGTAAACCTGATAGAGCCTAACATGTCACAACCATAATTACACCCCATATGACAAAAATACAACCGTGCTGTCAGGCCTCTTGGCTCCAGACAGTGGCACACATTTAGGTATAATGATCTTCATAATAAACATACTATATTCATGACGACCTTATTTAAGCATTGTGTTTCATGGAATTACATAAATATAGGCTTCGTGTGTATCACCGATGATAAATGCACGCAGATACGTTAAAACTATGAACAACTCTGTGTACATCATTCATGCGAGTTATTCCCTAGCAGCACGGCAGGTGCCATGTCTGGCTGCTGTGTGCTACAGTGAAATTTGACACGTCTCTATAGCAACACCATTGCATACAACCTCCTGCATGTCTGCATTCGAAAGGCTTCCTCCTGAAACTTAGTTATTAACTTAATGAAGTAGTAGGCCTGGCGGCAACATAAGCAACGCGCATTTTAAAATAAATAAATAATATTGCAACACAATTCAATACGCAATAATGCCGAAGAAGAAAGCCACGAAGGTAAAGAAGGCGAAAGCCGGGTGAGTACAAGATTATATCATATTTGCAGATTATACCTTTCCTCCGCCATATTTGGTGATTTGCATCAGTAACATTTTTCCCAGAAAAGGAAAGAAGGATGGCAAGCAGGAGTCAAAGGTCGACAAAGAGTCGGACATCGAGAAGGCCAAGGCCAGCGCTGCTCTATGGGAGGCGCGGTTAGAAGTCACCGAGCTGTCCCGCACTAACTACCGGGAGGCTACCCGCAGGCTGGCCAGGGCCAACGAGGAGCTCACAAGCCACCAGTACCTTGCAGAGAAGGACTTGCTAGATATAATAGGCGTAGTGAAATTAACGGATGCCGAGAAGGATGAGAAGGTTGGCGGGCAGTTTAAGACAAGTTTATAGAGGTGATCCTCTCATGTGTAATGAGTCATGACAGCTTGGCAGGGTTAACACAGTGTGCCATTTTCACAGATAGTAAGTCTGGAGCAACAGCTCAAGAGACAAAAGACACTTGCACGTGAAGAGCAATATAAACTGGTATGTAGTAGGCCTAGTTATAACCATATTATATAGTTCTATGGTTATAACAGTGCATTAATATTCCATCATAAAAGTGATCTCACAGCCATATGTATGCCTAAGGCTTTTCTAAAACTATAGACTCCCTTTGGCACCGGTTTAACAATCCACCAGCATTGCGTAGCCTACCAAACATGTCTGGTTGAGCAACTTTTGACAAAGAAGAGTAAAGCCTACTTCAATCTCATATAACTTAAAGGAAAACACCTCAATGTATCTAAAATAACCCTGGGTAAAAATAATGCTCCAATAATGCATAAAAGCAGCAATAAAATAATGAACCTTTACAGTTTGAGTAATATGTAGCACAATTATATTTGAATGCTGTCCAGAGTCTACTGTAAGAGAAAAAGAAGAAAAGAAAAACAAATCATTTAAACCCAACCATATCATTTTGGCCACCCATTACTCACACTTTGCAAATATGTTCTAAAAGTTACTTCAGCAGATCCCATTCTCTGTGTTTGACATCAAAGCTGTATCCACCACTGTTAACCTAATTATAAAGGTTAAATAATTAAACAACCATTAAAGTAAGTCAACCAAGAAGGGCAAAATGTGCTGAAATCAGTTTCTTTTGCTGACAGCTGTTTTCCATATGTAAGCTCTTACTTCAGTCTGGTGGTAAACTGAGATCCAAAAAGAGTCTGAGGGACAAAAAATAGGCTTGCCTGGAGCAAGTTGAAACATCCCTATTTTAGGCATGCATGGAACTGTCACATAATGCAAGTTTGAAAAAAATATTGTTGTGGTTGACTGTTAAGATGTAACTGCAAGACATCCCCCTTAAACCCCTTTTCTCAGTGCGAGGCGATAAAATGCTTCATTTTAAGAATTGTCTTAGCTAATGTAAAACACAAAAGGACTCAGAACACTGGCTTATGTCTAAGGAGTTAGAGGTTGAAAGTTTGAGTGTTGTGAAAATTGGTCAGCCAGATAATTATTTCATTAAGAGTTTTCCAACTACTTTAGTGCACAACATTGGGCAAGATTATTACATAAGGCAATGAGATCATTTACATTTTAAAATGGTTGTATTTCAGAGAGAGTACAATTTGATAGTAGTTTTTAAAAGAGTGCGTACTACAGAGTCAGACTAACTGGAGTAGGCCTACTGTATAGCCAAACGGAACATACAGTATACAGTATGCACTATGCACTTATCTAAAGAATAACAATTAGGCTCAACTTGTAATCAGATATCGTATAGCCTCTAATTTAGCCATCATCTACATCATTGTGGGTACATGTTTTGCTATTCGCTCACGACTCTGGTCACTTTGTCACATTTTTGCTTTAACTGGTGTGTCCACAGTAGCGATTCACTGCGACTTGAGGTATTTAGCATGACTGATCTGTGCTTAAGTTGGGCTGGGTTGCATAGGGCACGGTGCATGTGAATTTAAAGACTAGATTTGGTTCTCAGATTAAGTTGTGCGGTTCTTCTGTGGAAACACTGGCCTTTTATCCAGCCTTGCACTGACAACTGGCCTTGAAAAGGAGAGTTGATCTGTTTCCTAATGTGTTTAACATTATTTTTACCATAACCATAATTCTTGTTTGCAAAAGTCTGCAGAATATATGCTTCAGATTAAGGAGCAGGAAGAGAGATACAAAAAGCTAACCAGTGAGTTTCAAATCGTCAGAGCGGAGCTGAATACACTGGAGGAGTTTCGTAGGAGGAAACCGCTAATGGAACAGGAGCTCAGGAATGTGAGGGCAACACACATAAATAAGTTACTATGCAACAGTTTGATGGTCCGAGTGATGATCTTTTATCAGTTATCATCTGCTGTGTTCACCAGATCAAAGAGAGCATGCTTATTGCTGACAGGAACCACAAGGAACACCTTGCCAAAATGGAGCATAGATTTTTCTGTGAAAAGGTACGTTTGAGGTCTTACTGTAATAATAAAGTATACCTGTATAATGAATATTAACCATTATAAATTAATGACAATTCTTAAAATTTCACTCCAGCCACAATGCTGGACAATTGTGTGTGTGTGTAATGATAGAGCATACTGCCACAAGTGATATTTAACTTTAATATTCTGTAACATTTGAATGTACAACCTCCTAACCTCTATTTTAGTCCATATTCTGACCGTGACATTCAGAATTAAATATTTTAATCACTGTATAAAATTCATCTATTACCCCCCCTGCCAATTAGTTTCCATACAACTCATGAATTGGAAATGATACCATAGTCTTGTGAAAACATAATAGGGAAATGTGTTATGCTTTTGCGCAGGTGAGTGTAACACCCCACAGGGACAGGCTTTAGACAATAGGATGTTATGTCAATAGTTTAATTTTACAACAGGAAAATAGCAGGTAGATAGACAG
>JAOEGT010088177.1:0-14265 GCA_025447795.1 Speoplatyrhinus poulsoni | reverse complement strand
GTGTGTCACAAGTTAGAGGCTGAAATCACTTTTTGGCAAGCAGAAATGTGCATTATGGCTCGTATTGGCTCTTCAAAATATGTAAATACACAAAAAGGACTGGTTGAGCCATAAGTTATAACATATAAATGAGCAAAATGTACATGTTTACGATTTCAACTGGTAAAAAAAGACTGAATTGTGTATTCATATGACACAATTTTTTTACAAGGAGCATAAGTGTCACAAAGACACACCTTTGCTATTATCGTACACAATAACTCAGATTAATTCGCACGTTTTGACTTACTGATCAAGAAAACAACAGCTTTAACAGGCTGCCATCCGCGGGAGCGCGCAAAATCACTTTGTCACGAAATCACTTTTTGGCACAACACTGGCTGCTTCAATACACAACCAGGAGGGAGTTTGTTGCCCTGGCAGATAGGTGAGGCAAAAGATAGATTAGAGGATATAGACTACTGTAAAGAAAGAATAGATTAGAGGATATAGAGTATATATAGATATTGATATAGAAGAAAGAATAGTGAAAGAACGCATTTATCACACTGTAGCGCAGGGCCAATCACTTAGCCAGGCGGGTCGGATCGCTGAGCGTGCAGAAGACGTTGTGTGTGAGGTCAGCACGTCGTTCCACGTTGGGTGATCGCTGGCCAGACCGCACACAGACGCTCTCTGTATTAACCTAATATCCTGCAGAGTCAATAGATTGCTGTCTGAATTATACTGTCCGTCCTTCCTTCCATCCTTCCTTCCATCAGTCACAGCCATGTGCATAAAACCTATAGCGGTCATAAACACCATTGGAAAATGCTATGCATGTTTGATTAAAGCAATAACACCACATGCATACAAATAAAATAAAAACACATACCGGTGTACAGTGTTCTAGCTCTAGAGGGAACCAATAGGGAGACAATATAAATGATTGGCTGCTCAGGCGACCCCTGAGTGACCTCCCAGGCTCCCACACACCTTTGATTAACTCCAACTAAATGGCGTCTACAGCACACACACACACACACACACACACACACACAAGCGCTACACACTCCGAGAGAGGTTGTAGTCAAGTCATTGACCTTTACGAGTATAGTAATTTATGCTTATCTTCAACTGGGATCAGCAAGCCACTATGCAGTACATCAAGGTCACGCTATCTCTCACACACACACACACACACACACACATATCCCTCCTCCCGTGAAGTATACATGCAGTATATAGGCCTACAACATGGAACAATGCATCCACCCTCAATACCAAATTACGCCCACACACAAACTGTAGCCTGACCTCACAAACGCCTATTTCCTTGCACACCCACAACATCAGGTTTGGCATGTGCCTGGCTGTATGTGCGTGATATGTCTAGACATAAGTGTAGCATGCTTAAAATGTATAGTAATTTAAAGGCAGGGTCAGTGATTCTCGAGAACTCTTGCTAACTTCAACCTCAAATCAAAACTATATTCCTCCGCGGCGCCCCACACATCGAAGCGCTCTGTAAAGCAAAGCGTAGTTCTACAGCTTTGTAGTTGTGAGCGGTGTTCGCGACTTTGTTTATGTTCTTATTTAGGGAGCCAGAGCTGTGTAGAAGTATCAGATTATGTTTTCAACACGCACAGAGAACGGTAAACTAGACAAATGCTATATGCGATATTTGGTGAATTTGACAAAACGCGTATTATTTTACAATTATCTTGCACTAGATTACTTTACCTTTAATCATCCAACAAAAACAAAATATGGGGATGTAAAACATGTTAATTTCTCTCCAGATCCAACACATTAATGTGCTTGATTAAATTTTTTTATCTCTATTCCTTTTAAATGCATGTTTTGTCTCCAAAATGAGATCCTTTGCACTCAAGAGTGCCATCATAGCAGACTTAGTTTACCCATTTTATGTTCTACAAGCTGTAGCTGTAGCGACTTGTTGTTTCAAATATTTTCAAATTAAAAAAACACAAACACACACACACACACGCACACACACACACACACACACACACACACACACACGCTCATTATTAACATCCATCTTAGTACTAAGTAGTGGCACTGCTGTGATTACAGATACAGACGTTAGACCAGTATGGGCAGATAGAGCATGTTGTTTAGATGTCTGGATAATACTGGATTTGTGCAGCACTCAGAGACTGTTAATCCACTCAGCCTTGTTCTGTTCTCACACATGCTGGTAAATCTCACACTGTGTTGGACCATCTGTGCACATCCACAGTAGATAGGCACTAAATGTAGCAAATCATTCCAACCACCAACTGTCATCATAGACAGATTTTTCTCCCTTCGAGCTGAACGCTGTTTTATTTTGTGTTGCACTCTTATTAATACAATGATCTAACACGATTGGCTATCTTTTATACAGTGCTCTAACACGATTGGTTATCTTTATACAGTGCCCTAACACGATTGGCTATCTTTATACAGTGCTCTAACACAATTGGCTCACTTTATACAGTGCTCTAACACGATTGGCTATCTTTATACAGTGCCCTAACACGATTGGCTATCTTTATACAGTGCTCTAACATGATTAGCTCACTTTATACAGTGCTCTAACACGATTGGCTATCTTTATACAGTACCCTAACATGATTGGTCTGACTAGGAGTGGTAGGATACATGCAGGTACAGTAAGAGAGATAACTGGTCGCAATCCAGAAATTATGTAATTCTTGTATGTGCTCTAATGGCGCTACGCAGTTATGTTCACAAAATAAATATATTAAGCATTTAAGCATGAAGCAATTTAGCAGATTGTGTATTATCTCATAGCCACATTTAATAATGTAACTAAGGTTTAGTAAGGATTAATGAACGCTTTGATATTAAAAAAATGTCTAGAGTGGGCCAGCGGAATTCTGGATTTCTACAAATAGCACCATATAGCATATAGTGTTTTATATATATTAACACAATGTTTTATATTGATCTTTGTATTTGCCTATGTACAGTACAATTTAAAATGTACTTGAGTGTTTTGAAAGGTGTCCTGAAATAAAATGTACTATTATGATGTATATAATGTATTTATTATTATTATATAATGTTTTGGCTGGCTTGTTATGACTTGCTTGTGGGAAAGTGGTAGAGATAAGCTTTAAGCAACATTTTATGTGTGAAGAGGGTCTAGCTAGCGTTACCTGCATTATTAGCTATGCTGTACGAAATGTACCTTGCTCACGTGGGTCCCCAGGCACTGCAGCACCCACAGCTCCAGTGCCTGGGGACAAACCTGACTGGCTTGTGTTTCTGCAGAGATGAGTAGTAGACATAACACAAGCAAATCAATAAGAAGAATCCTCATCCATTTGACAGCACAGCGTTTAGAAAACATGCTTAAAATTCAGACAGCACAATGCAGGAAAGTGCTGCAGTTAAACCAAACTATAATGGAGGTGTTTCCAGAGGACACAAAAAATACGACTTTTATATGTAAAAATATGTAGTTTATTGTATGGAATATGTATTTTCATTCTCAATAACATTTAACATATCTTTGAGCTAAAATCAAAACAAACTCCCTCAGAAGCTCCACGCCCCCACATTGAAATGCATTGTGAAGCCTAGGGCATTGATGTGAGTAGAAGTACGTGGCAATTTTTTTTGAGCGCCAACAGAGAACCGTAAACTTGCCGACTGCGAGGAGATATTTCGTAAATTTGACAAAAATGTTATTATCTCACAATTAGCTTGCAATGGTTGACTGCACCTTTAATCTTTGCAAAGAGTCCAACACATGACTACGCTGCATCAAATTGAAGGTAGTTAGTCAGGAGTGAGGGTGGGGACTAATCTGCTCCTTCAATACTTCTCATTCTGGGTCTTGAACACTTTGCTAATATTTGGTCACGTCCGCGAAATGACTGACAAGCAGCTTAGGTCTACCCCCTGCAGCAAGGAGAAGAGGCAATGAGTAAATTGAAAATGCTGTTATCAATCGCTTTCACAATTGCGCAATCGAAAATTAAACATACAAATAGTAATCGCTTCATTGTCATACAAATAAAAAGATATGTTTTATTTGTTTTATTTTTTAATAGATGATTTTAATATAGTTTTTTCTATTTAACTTGTCGATTCACTTTTTGATTACCAAATTGTTAATTTATTGTCTGTTTAATTATCTATTTAACCATGAATTTGCACATTTATTTATTGTGTGTCAAAATGTGTGGCTGTCACCACATGTTTGGGAGACGACAGCAGGGTATAAATACAGACTCTTGTTTACTTGACATTATCTCTGGGGCCCTGCAATCTCTGCTCAACCGGAGAGAGGAGTCAATGGACCACGGGGGAGTTCCCGAACCGCATAGTGGTGTAGAGTATAGCAGTGTAGAGCGAACCTAGGTCTATATTATAGACACACTCTTAAATTGCACTGTAGCGCCGGGTAGAGAAACATGTGGGTCTTTGAGATGCTGTAGAGCAGAGGTCTTCAACGGGGGATCCGGGACCCCTAGCACCCCTCAGAGGTACTGCAAGGGGTCCGCCAAATTATTTGATTCCAAATTAATTTTTTTCCAAAAATGTAAATGGCTGAAGATATTCAGTACCATAAATATGAATACAACCTATAATTATATGAATCTGTAAATAATTATTTTAATAACATTGCATTGTATACAGAAGGCTACACCTTTACAAAGTCAATTGTTACATGGCACCCTACACATTAATGTTGGCATGTGTGTGTGTGTGTGTGTGCATGACTAATACATTTCATGGTGACAGGTGAGAAAACATTAATCAATACATCACTAATTGTGGTAATGTCCTGCCATTTATAGTTTAATGCATCGTATTGTGCCTCCAATGCAGAGAAACAGTATAGGTGGTTAAACGTTTTCTAGCTTGGACTAGGAGCAAATCCCATCAATGTTTAGACTCCTTAATTTACAGTTAGGCCATTTGGCTGCTTCAAGAGAGTTGGAAGGGCTTTTGTTCCTCAACAACAATAAAATGGTTGAGGTCATCAGAGAATGAATTCAATGGTCTCAATAACAAAAGGCCTTTAAGCAGCAGGCCAACATAACTTTTACTAATAATAACATGAACAAAGACCCCTTTTAAGACACATTTGAATATTTAATCATTTAATTATGATTATTATGATTATTAATTATTGATACAGCCTCTGTATTTATTACTATAATACTGATACAACCTCTCTAACTCAGGCACATTTTAAGACACATTTTAATATTTATTAATTTAATTAGGATTATTATTAATAATTATTATTGATACAGCCTCTGTATTTATTACTATAATATTGATACAACCTCTCTAACTCAGTGGAAAGTTTTGTAAAATGGTTTTGTGCTTTGTAATAACAACAGAGACACACCCAATGATTTCCCTATGAGGGGTTTGCTATGTAGAGGTCATGACCTTTGAGTGATTAATTAGCACTAATGGGATGAGAACATACTGTAGTTAAACTCAATGAAGCATATTAGGTTATTTTCTCAATCATGGCTTATAATGTGCACTGTACGTACACACACACGCACACAGACACACACACCCTCTGGAACCAGGTGTAAGTGTGTGTAATTACCTCCTCTGTGTTTCCAAATAATGACGTGTTAATTGGGTCTAAACCCTCAGTGTCACAATTATCTCTTCTTTTGACTTTCTGTTTTATCTGTTTTTTTCACAGTTATACAAACACAAATTACAATATATATACAGTATATATATAATAACCATCTAAAATTGATCAATCTAAATCCTATTTAGAAATATAATATCATTACATGACTGCATGTTTTGACTAAAGACTGTAACCTGGATTGTATTTTTATCTTCCTCTAACCCCCCTGGCAGGCACCACATTTATAGGTGCTTGTGATGATATGTTAAGGAAATGTATCTTTTCCAGACAAAGGCTGATGAAACTATAAATTCAGGTTTAATCTTATGGCCTTACTAGTCATAATATTCTGAGGACCTCCTAAACATGGTATATGTCAAGGTGTGGGGGTTAAAGTCTATGGCTAAGATATGTGAGTAGAGATTTGCTCAAGGACTAACAAATCCAAACTTTCTATTCATAAGTTCATCTACAGGTAATGTTAATAAATTGATGTCACCGCAGTCAAAACAAAGCACTGTAGATCCCACTACACACAGAAAACCAGATTAATGTGCAATAAACACATACAATGTGTCTGTTGACATTTGGTGCGCTTTGACAACGTAGAGCTTGTCACAGTTTGTGCCGAGGCATTTGACAAAGATAGAGTCTAGCAAACTGTTGACAAGCTGCGAAAGGCTTTTAAAAAGTGTTCAGGACCGTCAGCGTGATGTTATACTCCCCTGCGTATACGCTGTGGGAATAACTGTTTATCTGTGTCATTGGCCCAGAACAACCGTATGAGGCTGAGAAGGGAATGAGGCAGGCCTTTTGTGTGCTTCCACGTTTATTTCTGGAGGTTGGCATGTTGCCTGTTTGTCACATGGCTGTCTGCCAGCGGTTCTGCTCAAGCTCTCCTTCGTTAGTTTGTGTTTCCAAGGGTCCGTGTTTAGCCTGGATGTTCTGGAACTGTCTCTCACTCTCTCTCTCTCAAATGAACACGACAATTGCAGTGATGCTATTCTAGTCTATGAAAGAATCAAATCGCACAATAACACAATCACTCATAATGCGACAGTATTAAACACCACTCCTCTCTCATCCATCATTATCCTCTGCTCTTCATCGCACACACAACATCCTCCCCACCCACCGCTGAGTCTTGAAGCTTTATACTGTTCCCCGTGCTGGTTTGCTCACGTGCTTTTCATTCAGCTGGGGTGTAAAGGCCGACAGTGAGAGACAATTTGGTATTTTAGTTCCACACGCACGCACACACACACACACGCACGCACGCACACACACACACACACACGCACGCACACACACACACACACACACGCACGCAAGGGCTCTACATGGGTATTGCAGGACTAAAGTTCCAGTTTTCCCTACTGTGTATTCCTGACTACTTATCGCTGATTCTTGCATTTCTTTAGCTGTCTCCACTTATTGAGCTCTCTCTCTCTCTCTCTTTCTCTCTCTCTCTCTCTCTCTCTCTGCCTCTCTCTCTCTCGCTCTCTCTCTCTCTCTCTCTCTCTCTGTCTCTCTCTCTGCCTCCAGGCAAAGGCTCTCTAGACAGCCATCTCCTGCCTTCAGAACGGAACATGCTACTTATTTATATTTAATTTGTTTTCGCTGGATAGGTGGCAGAGAGTGAGGTAGAGAGGTAGAGAGTGAGGTCAACAGAGAGACAGAGAGACAGAGAGAGAGTGGGACCTTGCAGCATCTCACACTAATTTCATTTAGATTAAAAAGCAGTTGCATGTGAGCGACATGAATACTGTCTCATGGCCCCTGGATGTATTACAGACAATGTGCAGTCAGATGGACTCTGTACTTTCCAAGCTGGCTGGGCCACCAATACAAGTCCGCTACACCAGCAGCCTGGCTCCAGCCGATTTTGTATTCTAGATACCCTGTTCGCAGAGCCACCCTGCTGGCGGTCCAATCAGCGTCAAGCGTGTGTGTTGAAATGGTGGTAGAGCTAGATAAGGTGATCAAAACAGTTGTAACAGCGCTGATTGGTTAAAGGCTGTCCAATAGAAAAAAGAAAAGAAAAAGAGGTCTATGCCTAGACCTTATTCAGGAACTATAAGGTGGGGCAGATTGATCAATTGCAATATTCATTCCAGTTACACAGACAATATTAACCAGCAGGCAGACAGACAGAGAGCAAATGTGTGAAAGGTTTAAAATAAAGATTAGAAATGGAGTCATGGAAACCAATACCATTACATGGAAGATTGAAGATCTTACAACATTAAGACTCCTAATTTGCATAGGGTCATGGTTCACGCCGTGCAGTGTAAACGTGCACAGGGTCGAGTTCTAGTAATTATAGTTTATAAAAACTTTTAGTTTTAGTTCCTGAATTGCAGGCTAGAGCAACTAATCTCTTCCAATAATCATGTAAAAGATGCACCATAATCCTAGAGAAAGTGACATTTGCGTTATTTTTTACTGCACTCATTAGAAATATCTCAGGTTATTAACAACCTGAACACAATTATTTGTGTATGAATATTTTAAAGCTGAAGGTGTCAAACTACGCAGAAGACCAGCTGGTTTGACTGAGAAGCGCATATTTACCAAAATAGAGTAAAATCTTTCTATTGATCTGGGATGTAGTGATAATAATAATTATTATAATGAGGTATGGCACACATGTAAACAGGACATTTGTCTTGCGCAGACACAAGGTTAAAGATACACATAGGAGACTGGTTGTCACTGATTCAAATCCATTTATGTGTGTTAAAAGGTGTAATGCATACCTTCCTCAATGACCATGAGACACAAAACTGAGGCTTCCTTTTATTTCTGACTATTACTCGTCTCGTGCGCATTGGTTTCAAAAAGTCCAAAGGGTTGTTTTTCAATATACTGCAATATATGCATGGGCCATATATGGCTATATACGTATAATAAAATATATTGTAATAAAAAAGAAAACTGCACTAAATTTTTACATGACAACACTCAATACCTCTCCGGGAACCTTCACCTTATCATGGTGGAGAGGTCTGGGTGCCCCTGTGATCATGAGGGCTTTGTTGTCTGGAGCCTGGTGCTCCTGGTACGGTCTCCCAAGGTAAAGTGGTCTCAGGGAAGGGGCCAGACTAAGAATGGTTCAGAAGACCCCCATGAAGAACTTTAGTTACCTTGCTTAATTTAAGAGTAGGCTATACTGCACAACGCTAACCGACCTATAGTCACCCTATCTTACTTCCCACAGATTAAATATTTTACTCACTGTGCAAGAAGATCGCCATGTGCTGCAATTGTCTCTGTTTAAGAATATGTGCTTTTGCTGAGACTCACAGACATCCATGTCCATGAGGCAATTATGCACGGATCCATGGACCGGCATATACTTTTTAACCAGTTCTAATTAATCACTTATGTTGATTATGCAATATCATTATTTTATATCCTTTTTATCTCTTTCATAATGTTGACATAGTATTGACAATGTCTTTCTATGATTACAGCCATCCTTTCTTCATGTGAGCTTATGCTGCTACACGTTCAAGTCTTCTCTTATCGACTATTTCTTTAGTGTACGACGTGGTACGGTTCTTGGAACCCGATGCATTGACTGTTGAAGTCATTTGCCAAGAGAGCTGAGCCGGAAGGCAAAGCCTCTGAATCTTCCGGGCAATTTTCGTTCCTACGGTCATGACCGGTGGATTGTGACCAAAAGAACAAGATCATGGGTACAAGCGGCCGAAATGGGTTTTCTCAGGAGGGTGGCTAGTGTTTCCTTTAGAGATAGGGTAAGAAGCTCAGCTATCCGAGAGGAACTCAGAGTAGAGTTGCTGCTCCTTTGCGTCGAAAGGTGCCAGTTGAGGTGGTACGGGCATCTGGTAAGGATGCCCCCTGGGCGCCTACCTAGGGAGGTGTTCCAGGCACATCCAGCTGGAAAGACCCAGGAATAGATGGAACGCCTCGGGATCCCCCAGTCAGAGCTGGATAATATGGCTCGGGAAAGGGAAGTTTAGGGTCCCTTGCTGGAGCTGCTGCCTCCTGCGAACCGACTCCGGATAAGCGGATGAAGATGGATGGATGGATGGATGTTTCTTTAACCACAAGTTAGCTTGACATTCATAATTAACAGCAAGCTGCTTTATCAAGATCTAATTAGAAGGCACTTGTCAGTGGCAGCAAATAACGAATATATTCCGAGTTTACTGCCTCAGAGATTAGTAACAACATTAATATGCCAAGAGCTCCTTGATGAAAGCCCAAGGGACAGAAAGATTGACTTTGGCTCTGGATATTTGCTTTGAAGTCCACTGTGGGTTCATCAAACAGACCTATCGTGGGACGTGTTTCAGATGTTTGCCTTCACGGCATCACAGTGTTGGTAATGGCAATGCCATATACCGGTAGTAGCCTATGACTAAATAGGGTTTCTGTGGATTAATAGTATTAATAATGACTATACTACAGTTTAATTGTAGTAGTATATTATAAAAGTTGTGGGTTTAATGTCAAATTGTTTCGCCTCATAAGTAGCATAGTGGATATTGATCATTTTCTATGTGTATGTTATAAAATGACTTGAAAGAAGCAGAAGTGTTTTCCGACCGACGTAAAGTCAAACACAGGTAATTTCGTGGTGTCCTTGAGGTTCTGCTGAATATCTCTCTCAACACACCTTTCAGTCAGATATGTATGGGTGGAAAGGTGTTGGTGGAATACTTGTGCCTGTTGAATGTTGGTATGTGAATATTTACTCTACACTGTTGAACCCAGAGAATCCAGCATTAACCCTTAATCACGACTGTTTACAGTAATTAAGGCTGTTCTTGCTTGTGCTATCCTCGTTCGTTGGACATATATCTGTGCTGCACTAGCATGTCAGTGTGAGCATTATACAAACATAATCATTGCAAATTACAATATAGGTATTACAAATTATTTTCAGCTCAGTCATTTTTGCTTGTAGCACTCTATAGGCTAATGAATAAACCGAGAGCTAAAGACAATGTAATAGCACACATCAACAGTAAATAGTAAATACAAGACACTACCTTTATATATTGTACTGTACCACCAATTGCTCACATTCTTGGCCTAATGTGGGAGAAACCGATGAACGCATAATATCAATATCCTATTGTGTCGGGCTGTGTAAATTCTACAGGCTGCCAGGTAAAGATTCAATCAGCGGTAAAAGGGAGGCTGCTCTCCAGGGAGCTCTGCTCTAGCTTTCTCCTACAGGTATTGCAGGCCCAGCTGTAACTCTTCTCTCCCATTGATTATTTCCCTGCCTGCTGCATCCTATAGCTCACCGTCTCATCCCTTCTGCTGTGGTACCTCACTCAGCATCCCCGGGATTATTAAAGTAGAGGTACTCTATCATCATTATCACAGCAGGGTATTTTATGTGTTCCATCTGTATTAATGGATAGAATTCATTATATTAGTTTATTTCCCTGACTATTATATATAGACACTAGACCCCCTTAACTGTTAATTATTTTTTTTAAATATATAAACTACAATACAGTTGAAATGAGTCATTTATGATAGGTTTTTAACCTAATAAACAGGTAATACAATACAGTTGAAATAAGTTATTTATGCTAGGTTTTTAACCTAATAAACAGGTAGAACATTACAGTTGAAACAGGTAATACAATACAGTTGAAACTAGTTGTGTACTGTATGCTAGGTTTTTAACCTATTAAACAGGTAGAACATTTAGGTTGTTTTCATTCTCACAGTGGTAGTGTGTAATGTATGTTATCATTGCAACCATGAGGAAGACAGCATACTGTCGAAACGTTGGATTATGTGAATTAAACGTTCTTGCATCTGAGTTCCAGTGTGCGGCTTCCTTTTGAATACCATTGCATGATTTCACACGTGTTTTAAAACATTATGTATGCCTTGATTAAGGACTACTGAACTATAGCAAGTAATTAAATACACAATAATATATTCATGAATAAGAAGTACATTAATGGATAAAACGCCTACTGTATGTGTGTTGAGTGGTGAGCTGTCTATTCACCCCCCCCCCACCCCCCCCCGCCCAGCCAAAATAATATGCACTTACTTTTCAAATCTACAGCTGGGGTCTTGAGTCTCTGCTGTACGCAATATGCTGCATTATGCAGGACTGCATTTTTCTATAGTTGAATTATAGGTTTAGGTTAAAGTGAGTGCATTATCTTCATGAAAATATATGTAGTCATACACCCATTTAACACAGAGGTGTACACTCACTGCACAATAACAAACATACATCAAGAGACAGTTAAGGGTTGTGCAATGCTAGAAATACAAAACGTATATAATAGATAACATATACAGTATACACACTCAAAATGACTGAACCTAACATGCACATCTATCTATCATTTAGTAATCTAATTTTCTGCTGCAGGGTTCTTCCTGCTAATGCTCCTTCGGTATTTCAGGTGGAGAGAATGGGTATGATCGTTAAGGTCCTTTTTAAGATGCCATTAGTTGTGCTGCAGACAGTTGATCGACCCCATGGATCCCACTTGGTGTCTTGGTCAGACGCCGCAATTTAGCGCGATCTTGGACCGCAAATATTTCTGAAGGTGCAGATCAAGCCGATTAACAGGACACTGCAAAGAAACATTTGTAGAACATATGGAGAAAACAATAGTCTACTCTAAAGTGATTCAATTTAGTTTCCTCTCTTAATTAATGCATGAGCATTCCTCAAATACTGTAAGCCTATGCCATAATCATCTGCACATTTTAAGTAAGTTTATATTTTATGTCCAGTTATTCCAATATCACCTGCAAACTGATGAGCAGATCTACATGCGCAAACGCACAATATATATCGATATTACAAAGCAATATACGCAGTGTATGCAATAACTACTATATATTATATAATCTACTATATATGATTTGAGCATAACAATACTTATGCATTCTCATCTAACTTGCAGAAAAATATAATTAATACTCCCAGCAGAGGGTCTGGTATTCAAGATGTGTCGCTATACTCCGTCGCCATCTGGTGGTCAGACCTATTACTCCTCCGTTTTCCTGTAGCCTACAGTATGGTTAATAGTCATGCAGATGTTGCAGTCATGGCTCACTGTTAGTCGCAGGCAATGCTTACCTTTTAAGGCTAAATGCAAAGCAATACTTTGACACAGTTCTCAATTTGCAGTTCAGGTCAGATCATGGGAAAAGGAGAAGAGCAATACTAAGACATTATCTGCCTGCCATCTGCATAGGTGAGTCTGTGGGTCAGACTCTAGACACATTTGTACCCTGGGACCCCAAAAGGCTGGCTGGCTTGAACGTGCCACAGAAGAACTATGGGAAAACATTTGTATATGCTGTTAGCCAGCCCGCTGCTCATACATTTCTCTTCGTCTGGTAATTAGTTTACCAGGTGGGAGAGAGATTGCGACGTCAGTAACTGTACCGTGGCAACAAACCTGTTTGGTAGGGTAGCAGCAAAGCAAACAACATAGATTACATTTCCATTCCGTTAAATAACCATTAGATGGGGTTCTGTTATTCTATTTAAGATGACTTGAATAGAATAGAAAATGACAGGTTAGTTTAATACATCATGAAGCCTACACAGATGGTGGTTTTGCATACAGGCAGCACACCTGTGACATAACCAAAGATTAGTGCAGAGGTCTTCAACTCCGGTCCTGGAGACCCCACGCCCTGCATGTTTTAGACGTCTCCCTGCTCCAACACACCTGATTCACATGAATGGGAGAGACAAACATTTAGCTCATTTAATTTCATCCAATGTGAGATACAGCACAATTACAGCACTAAAGACCTGTAAATGATTGTCAACTAATACTTCAGTTAATCTCCTCCTGTGTGTGTGGGCACTGAAAAATAATCTGGTGTTTCTACAGCCCAGGCTCTGTAAATGGGCACACACACAAAGTGGGTCACCGCAGAGCGCAGCACACAATACTTTCGCATCCCAGCCTTGGCAATGCATTTCCAACGTGGGGGGGGCAGAGCTTCTGAAGACGCCCCCTGTCCACATTGAGGAGATCTGTTCTTGTTTTTTTATCGAGTTCAAAGATCAACAAGGATTAGACATTTTGCACCCCCCACATGTATTTATAGTTTCTGTAGGTCAGTGGTCCCCCAATCCTGGTCCTAGAGGGCCGCTCCAACACACCTGCTTCACATGAGTAGTTCGTTATCCGGACCCATTCATGTGAAGCAGCAGGGAGACATCTAAAAAAGACAAGGATTGGTAAACACTGCTGTAGGTGATCAAAACACAAGCCTGTGGGTGATTTAAAAGAAAGAAGGAAAAAAAATGATGTATAGGGACACACATGTGTTGTGTTCTACATCTGACATAAGAAAGTCACCATGCAAAACAATGATGTATAGGGACACACATGTGTTGTGTTCTACATCTGACATAAGAAAGTCACCATGCAAAACAATGGTGTATAGGGACACACATGTGTTGTGTTCTACATCTGACATAAGAAAGTCACCATGCAAAACAATGATGTATAGGGACACACATGTGTTGTGTTCTACGTCTGACATAAGAAAGTCACCATGCAAAACAAAAAAAATCCTATGGGCCCACCACTCGTGGGAGGAACCGTGGGGGTCGGGTGCGCTGCTACATGGGTGGCAGTGAAAGTCAG
>JAOEGT010088166.1:0-14267 GCA_025447795.1 Speoplatyrhinus poulsoni | reverse complement strand
GATCTTCCCCCTCCCCACACACCCCACCCACCCCCATCAGATGAAGGGGGTGACCAAGGTCATCATCCAATACAATGGGAGAGAGGGTCCCCAAAAACACGCAGGTTTCTGTGAAATGAAAGTGTGGGCACACCATCAGAACTTAGAAATCATGTAGATGATCTATTTAGTACATAGGCCGATGAATAGTGAGGGCAATATTAGGACCGTAAAAGCAAGACACAGCACATTGGAGGGTAGACAACAGGGCTATTAGTTAGGTGGGGACACCTGAGACAGGGCGTGCCTGCAGCCTATGCATGTGTGCAGTATGTTTCTATGTGGATCTACTGACCTGCTCATTTAGTCAGACTCTGGATGCATGCCGTACAGCTCAATGCTAAATGAATGGAAGGAAAGATTTGGTGAATAACGGCCGCAGATATAGAGAAACGGAGGGAGTGATTAGCGGTGATAAATATGAGAGTGAAGGCACAGGAGCAGAGAGAGGTAGAGCATCCTGAGATCCAGACCTCCCCGGGGTCAAAGGGTGTCTTCTTTATCTGAATGCGTGCAGAAGACACTGAATCAGACACTGCACTTCACTAGAGGGATATGGTGTGTGTGTGTGTGTGTGTGTGTGTGTGTGTGTGTGTGTGTGTGTGTTAAGGGCAGGTTGGCAACATGCGGCCTGTGGGCCAAAACTGTTCCGCCAGGAATAATATCTAGCCTGCCAGATTGTTTTGATAATATGATTTTTTATATATTTTATTTTACACTATCGCCATGGTGCCTGCATGGAGATATTAAAAAAAACGGATATCTTGTGCTGAGATATCTGCCACCGCAGCAAGCCACAGAATCAATCGTTCTTTAACACATTGGCCTACAAATAATATAATACATAATTTAGAGCTTTTATTTTGAAATGTCCTTACCAAAGTGCAACATTTTCTGGAGCTTCCTTTATAGGCCTTTGAAAGAGCTTACATGTGATGAGTCGTGTGATAAAGAAATGTCACCAGACACACACACACACACACGCACGCACACTCACACGCACACACAGAAACTTTTTCTGTTGAAGGTGAAGCGCTGTAAACCATCTGCTCCTTGCTATTCGAGGAGCAGGTGAAAACAAAAGAGGAATATTATTTGCGGCTAATATTTGATCCAAACCTAATGGGAGAGAGGGCAACCACTCCAAGGATAACAAAAAGACAGAAGGATAACCCTCTCTATTGGGAAGGCTCTATTTCACTGCTATCCCAAGAGGGGATTTCTGAAATGTGTCTTTGGCTGTGTGTGCGCATGCGGCGCGTGTGTGTGAGAACTTTGATTAATTATTATTTTTACCGCTGCTGTCAAATAAACATGACTTCATCCACCCCATAAAATTTCATTCGCCATCACCACCTTTATATGTCGATTCATTTCTTCATTCAGGGTTTATTATAATCCACAGGAAATAGGAGATTAAACGTATTTAACCTGCACTCAACCGCTTACACACACGCACGCACGCACATGCACGCATGCGCACACGCACACACGCGCACGCACGCACGCACGCGCACAGAGTATCAATTAAAGAGGCTCGTCACTTACACACTCCCTCACGTCCTGTCCCACCAGACACCCTCGTCAGGATAATGTGCCATTAATATACCACTGAAAACACATTATTGACTAATCAATAGCTCGGATGGAGGGATCTGTGCAGAGGAAAGAGGTGAAGGAAGGAGGAAATGAAGAGGAAGGGGGCTGTTTTAAACCTCGGGGAAGTGGGGAAGCAGCAACACTTATCTAACACCAGAGACTGTGCCCCACCAGTGCTAAGAAGACTTCGACATATATATTCACTGTGGTTTCACGCCGGCCAGTCAATATCAGTCCATTAACAACAGACAAGTTGTTAAGAGACTTTAAAGTTTGTAACCCCCCTGCCCCCCAACTTCCTCTAAGATACCAATATGTCTCTTCCCTCAGCGGACAGGCCCGTCTCCGCTGAACGTGTTGTGGTTGAAGCTGACCCATAGTGCTATAGGGTTTGTTCAATCTGTCAAAGCACAGTTGTTCTCAAAGGAGTGTAGAGAGATGCATTTGGGGAGTCCATCAATGCTTGATGCCTTGGACAGGTAATATATTTTAAAACGATATTAATTTACACCCGCTGCATGTGCATACACATGCACACACGCACACGCACGTGCACACAAAAACACACGTGCACTTTGCTGGCTGTGGATGGGTTCACCCACATCTTGTCATGTGCGTAGTTGTGGTCTTGGTTAATAATGCTCATGCTAGTTGGCTGCTTCGACGGACAGGTAGTTAAGTTTTTGAAGAGGTGGAGCAGTACTGTACCTGCACACCTCTGCAGTGACGTGTTGGTCAACAGGCATATGGCCTGGTGCCATATGCCTCCATTGCTGAGTGACTGCTATTGTACCTGTATTCCAGGATCTATAGGCAAATCTCCTCCACTTGAATACGCTGCTGCAATTACCATGCAACTAATACTGGTCAGTGTGTCCTGCATTGTTGCCCTGCATAGCATAATGTGCATGGCACTGCTAACTGCCAGGCCAGACTTCATGGGGATGAAGAATGTGTGTGGGTAGGATGGGTGGAGTCACTGATTGACCTAGCCTCGCAAAGCCAGCCTTTCTTTGCATATATTCTGGGACACAGGCGCTGGCTAACCGCATAAAGGTCCGCCTACTTGACAGGAAAGGTATTTTGATTGACATGCATGACGACCAGCTACGTAACTCAATGACAAGGTCTAACGATACATTTATACAGAGGAATTTCTTGACAGACTTGACTCTGACAACATGACTGGCTGATTTCAGATATCTCTTTCCTACTCGCTTCCTGTCTCTCTATACTGTCCTGTCTGTAAATGATAAAAAAGAAGTAAAAAATGCCATTAATCGCGATTTTGAGCGATTTATTATTATAGTACATTATAGTAGATTCCCAGCTCTAATATATATATATATATATATATACAGTATATATAGATGTAGCCTACTTTACAGTAGCACGATCCTATGCAGTTAAGTATCCCAGTTATATACGAAAAATGTGATCCGGGTGTTAAAAATTGTTGTTAAAAATAATAAATTTCAAAAACATGCTTGAAATGATATAAACAAATAAATAAATAAATCAAACACCGTTCACCCCACTATTCTTTTTTTATTCATCATGAGCATTTCAATTTTAGCACTCACACACACACCGTACCCACAAAAGTAGCCAACAAGCACACCTCTTAGCCCTGGAGTGGATCTCAGGAGGGCCGGGCTCCCCTCTGGCTAGTTCTAGGCAGACTCTCTAAGTGCTCAGTAATAGCCAGCAATCAGCACAGATGGACAGAAACCAACGTCTCGCCCTCAGGAAAGAAATATAAATAAATAAGATTAATAAATAAAAGCCCTGTGTCTTCACAACCTCATATTGCATTGGGTGTATGTTTTATAATGAATATAGATTGAGGGGTTGAAATATTTATGGGACCTGGGGGGTGATGGACGTATTCAGGCTAATGGTGTGAAATCGCATCCCAAGTGGCAGGAAATGAAACAGAATGAAACTATTCTCAGAGCACAGAAATGTCCACATGGAAAGTGTCCCATGTGATGCTGCCATTGAGAATTCATGAAAGTCACCCAGATTTCAGTTAAATACCTTCACAATGAGAATTCATTTCATTAGGGTAGTCAAATTAGTTTAGCCAAAATAAAATGACAACACATTCATTGTGGTGTTTACCCATATAAACAAATAATATATTCGCTCATCCTTAAATAAAGCATCTAAATGCATTGGCAAGGTCCTTAAGCCAAAATCCCAAAGACACCCTTAACAAAATGACTAAACACAAGGTCTCCTGTAGTGACCTCTACCCCACCCAATAATTGGCTTGTAAGGGGTCTATGGACAACAGCCATGAATAGTTAAAGCCCTCCATTGGTCAGTGGAGCGGTGTCTTGGGACATACGCTGACCAAAAACAGCCCAGGGGCCAAAGGAAGCGTAACGGAGCATCACGCTGAAGAGAGACAACATAATGTCCCTGACAGGAGCACACACATTAGACTGATAAACACATGACTCTGGATGAGCGGGCAGTGAATACAGGCAAAATAAAAGTGTGTGTGAGAGAGAGAGAGAGAGAGAGAGAGAGAGAGAGAGAGAGAGAGAGAGAGAGAGAGAGAGAGAGAATCACAGTGAATTCTAAGAATAGTCATGAAGAGGTTTTCAATTTTGCCTTTTAATTTATTATGAGATTAGCCTCAACCTTATTGCATCTGCGTGTTTGTTTTATTTGTCTTATGTGTTGTACAGTGTGTGTGGGTGTTTGCGTGTGTATGTGTGTGTGTGTGTGTGTGTGTGTGTGTGTGTGTGTGTAATTTTCTGTTTAATGATGACTTGCATGCATGTAGAGTATAGGCATGATGTGCAATATAGGTGCAACGTAAAAGAAAAAGCTCTCAACTTATTTTTATCAGGGACAATGTATGATATGTATCTGCGACCATGTATAATATAAATGAATCTCAAAAGAGAGGAAAGATGCATTATACCAGTTTGAGCTAATAGCTCATTTCCATCCGCAGTCCCTGATCAAGCGAAGAAAACAATAAAAATTAATGTAAAAACAATCAAATAAAGTCTGCAATAACTCTGAATACTATATAGTTAAATTTCATTACATGACGACAAAGATTCAGCTGCCCACCTCTATCTCACTAAAGCTGTAGAAAAGCAGGTCACGATGTTCACCACTATGTTGCACGCCAATTAGGCATATAGAATATGACAGAACATGAGACCTTAACTGATGTTAACTCCTTTCCGCCCTAAAGCACCGTGAATGTCCATCAATAATAATGCGTAAGTCACAAAAGCATCAACTGACTCCTCTGGCGATGGCACGTCATATACGAGATCCCCCTTTCATTCATAGCTACACAGCTTCCGGCGCTTTCTCTACTTAGTGACATAAAGCCTTCTCATCCTCCAGCAGCGCATAGTCCTGCCTTGTAGTAAATCTTTTTTGCGATTGAGGGGTGGTTTTAGTGTTGTCTAGCGTTAAGAGGTTCAGGAGTGGCTTTAAGGAATGGAGGAAGCCTGCACGATGCAAAGTTGATACGGTACTCAATTGGACAGGTTTAATAATGAAATGACAACATGCAAACTTGGGAATGTACACAGAGAAGTGCACTCAAAAATGTTGTGGGGAGTAAATAGCAGGTGAATGCAATGGGGAGGTGCCAGAATAAAGCTCAGTGAGTTACAGACCAGAATCTGGGTCAGTCCTGTGTTGCTGGAGGAAAGGGATTTACTTTCATTACAGTAACTGACGTGAGAACAACCATGAAATGACCCACCTCTGCTTACTGTAACATAACAGCATGATTACAAAGCTAAACATCATGTAAAGATTATGATTAAGTCACAGGTGAAATGCAAGCTTGCAGAGCGCAATTGTATTTTTTGTTAAAGAGGGAAACACATTACATTGGGGAGGGGGGTGTCTGGATGTTGTAATGGGATTTAGGTGATTGTGTTTCCATTTACAGTTAATGTGCTAATGAATGTGTGCGTGTGCTTGCTTGCGTGTGTGTGCCTGTGTGTGCAGCTATACACTCTTGCCATCAGGCTACACTCCTGATAGAGGAGTGTATTCTGTTGCATTTTACATGACTCCATGGCGTGCTGCTCTTGCCTGTCGCTTCCATTCACGTCAATTGCTCAAACACATGACGGGCCATTATCCTTTATATTCACATGTTGCTCCGTGGCATGTCTGTCTGTCTGTCTTTAAGGCCATAGGTACATGCCATGGTTACATTAGGAGACGTACGTTTTTCATTATCTTGATTTGTTCACTTCGAGATGTATCAGTTTTGAGTTTTGAGTTTTTCTTATTTCAGGCTTTTCGAACTTCTGGGTCATTCTCGGGCATTTAGTACCACCGGTGTTGAGTCGGTGTGTGGTTAAATGAAAGTAGGTCGTTAAAGAGTTAATATCTTTATCAGATCACCCCTACACAATTTAACCTAATCAATTACATTATTACATTTACAGTAGGTTAGTTAGCAAAAAAAAAAAAAAAAGATAAAAAAAAAGCTTCTTTGCTTTCCTCAAACCAGCTATATAGATGATATGTAGGCTATTGCTTTTCTAGCCAATACAAAGAACTCAAAAGCTGTCATTGGTATCTACCTGTCACCGCCACTGAGAAGTGGGAGGAGATAACAGTAAGAAAGCATCACTGCAGACTTGGTACCAATCGAACTTCTAAATAATTTGTTAATTCATTTTTTATTCATTTTTGCCCATCACTATTCAAACACCATGGTAGTTCTGGGGGCCACTGACATTATAATATCTATCAAGCAGTAAAATCTTAACATTATCATCTAATATGTGTCTTTGTTTTTACAAAAGCAACAAATACATCGGGCCTCCTCTTCATCTGCTATAATAAAGGACGTCTCCAAACAATCCATGAAGTTTCTTTTCAAACGGAAACAATCAAGATGTATCATTTCACAAACATATGCAAATATGCCTCTGTGTTCATTGACTATTAGACACCTCTGATCCTCTATTGACGCTCACAACTTGTGTGTGAACTGTTTACCCCCGTCACACATGGCAAAGCAGACCCCCAAAGGCTCAGTTTAGCCCTGCACGGTTAAATCCTTCACACATTTTTAATTACGATGTGCTATACGCGTTTACAGTGTAAAAAAGGAAGACCACATCATTACACTCCATTACATAATGATTACATTGTCAATACAACGACTTCCGCGGACGTTTTACTTGCTTAAAGAGGCAAACATTACAATGGTCGACCTCAGCCTCATCATCATCAATCAACATATAAGATGTGTAATTAGGGCTACAGTCGCTTGATACATAAAGAAAGAAACGATTACATGCCACAGTAAGTGTTCTCTTCTCAGCTGAAACTGAGCAGACTGTTGCAGTGGGCTGGCACCCTGAGTACTGGGAGAGGAGATTAAGGCTCAAACGTTTCCACATGAGAGAGCCCTTCACAATGATGTATGCAAAGTTAGACTGAGAGGTAGTTCTGCACCAGAAAGAACATATAAGAGAGGGGTAGGAATAATGGAATGGAAGGAAGAAAAGCAAAAACAGAGCACTGAAATTATAGTGAAATAATAAAACACACACACCCACACAAACAGACACACGCAGACGCACACAGGCACACTCACACCTCACAAGACAGTTTTTGACAAATGGTACTATTAACTCTCTGTACATTTACTTTTACTGTTAACTGTATGTATACATTCAACAACCATGTATCTAGACACTCCCCCTCCACACACGCACACACACACGCGCACACACACACACACACACACACACGCACACACACGCACGCACACACACACACACACACGCATAATGACATTCATGCAAATATTTATTTTGCTGGATGGGTGGGGGATACTTTTCATTAAAGTTAATACAAATGTTATGACCATGCCTCACTTGCCAGAAGAGAAGTGCTGCCATAACCTTTCATTCCTGCTGACAGGCAGAAGAAAGAGCTGTTGCTTATTAAAGTGGCTAATTGCAAAAACAATACCCTCATTAGACGTGCCACTTAGACTAAAGTGATAAGCTCACCAGAGCATACTATAGCAGGCAGATAGAAGGAAAATATAAAGAGGCAAACAGACACTTTCTAAAATGTATTGTTTGCATTCTCTTCTTATTATCATGTAAGTAGTGTATGATTTTTATAATATAACTTATTTCTTATTTCTTATTTTAGAATAAAACACGCAATACCTTGACCACCTAAAAGTAACATGTATACAAAGCACTTTCTGCACTCTCCATCTTCAAAGTAAATTGAGTCGCTGGACACAACTCAGTTCACTATAGAGGTATATGGATAAATATTATATGGGATACTTTTATTGCGCTGAGCATTGTTGCTTAGAGAAACACGCTGCCCGTACTTACGCTGCAGACCAAGAAGAAGGAAAGAAAGGCAAACACCACTCCAAGCAACACTGTCTGCCTTCCTGAAGTGACCCAAAAGGTGTTTTCTCTTACTGACATTTCTAAAAGGCTTTTAAAAGTACTCCTGCATCTTCGGGATGCAATAAATATTGCAAGAATGTTGTGGGAATCAATAAATAAGTGAATAAAACACATTTGCAGACCAGAATGCTCTTATTGGCGCACAGTTGCTACAGTATGTCCTGTATGCCCACCGGCCAGGCATCACAGCAACTTGTATTGCCATCAACACGGCATGACTATAATCACATTGCTGTGAGAGGAACAAGCTAAAAATATAATTAAATTATATCTGATAAAAATAACTAATTTCACAGTGAAATTTGTTATTTTATATAGTTAATTTATTAGTAACTTCACTATGAAATTTGTTATTTTTTATAAACTATTGGATATTATCTTTCATGCTTTTATTTCATCCCGTTTAGATTATTGTAACAGTTTTTTTTAAACTTGTTTTAATAAGAAAGGGATTTACCGTTGTCAGGCTGTTCAGAACTCTGCTGTAAGGCTTTTAAATTTTACATTTTACATGTACATCATTTAGCATTTCATCCAAAGTGACTTACAGACAGTAGAAGAGTTCATACACCAGTTGCCGTACGCAGCCGACTATCGGTTAGAACAACAACAGCAGCCATGTCATTAGGGCTCTCACAGTTTTAACTCACACCAGCAAAAGAGTACACATCATACCTGTTTTAGCATCACTTCACTTACCAGTACATTTTAGAGTTTTGAAGACTTTTCAAATGCATTTGAAGATTATTCAAACAGTATTTAAGTTAGACAATGGTTGTGATTGCTGTCTGATTTATCCATGTACTTCCTTTGTATTCTTTTAATGTATTTATTTTTTATTGTGAAGCACATATATCTGTGAAAGGTGAAATAAACTTAACTTACTTACTTACTTACTTACTTACTTAAGTTCTTTACCTTCTTTACTTTACTGTTACCAACAGTTATATAATAGTTCTTCATTACAGCTGCAATCTTGAAAAATTAATGAAACATGCTCATTAGTAAACTTTCTCAGTATCAATGTTTTATTATATTTCTTAATTTAAAAAAAGAAAAGGTATTATAAAAATATTGAAACTTTTCTTTTTTTTAGTATCAAACATCAGCATTTTCTGAAACGACAGCAACAATATTCACTTTTCTCCGGTCCTTCGATAAGCATCAGGTTATCAAGTTACAGACGGGCTGAAAGTGACTTCATCTACAACTCCCTATCTGTCCAGCAGATTTATTGTTGTGTCTTAGGTCTATGCATGTGTGTATTGTGTGGTGTGTGGGGTGATTTATGATCCTGTATTGGTAATCAATATGGTTCTTTTAAGTCTTCTAGGTGCAGTGATTGATACTTTGGAGTGGTTAGCATATGGATTTGGAACCTGAGCTCCAAGCTGACCATACCCCAATGAGAAACTCTAGCTCAGCTGAAACCAGTGGATTTATTGTTCATGTTCAAATGAATTAGCTAAGAATCATATGTGGATTAAGAACTGGTTGTCAACAATGTGTCCTCCTTCCTACAGCTAATTATAATAAAGTGAAAGCAAAATTTGGATGTAGAATAAGGAATCTAAATAGTTCAGCATACATTCGAGAAGTTAACCGCTTAAAGCCACTTCGTGACAGGCTGAAATATTCTCAGGGACAAAGCACATTTTCACAACTCTGTAAAGAATCCTGGAATCTTTTAGTTAAGTTGCTCTTTGTCAGACCATCTTTCCCTTTCATAAGCAGGTTGATGTGACAGGAGACTAAGATGGAGATAAGGACATACAGAGCCTTCTCTTTGGTTGTCTGTCAGCACACAGAGACATGACTCCACACAACAGACATACTTTACCTCCGGCTATGCAGGGGAAGAAAGGTAACTATTTTGTTTGAGCTTTGATTAAATGCTGTTAACAAGACAGAAAACTGGTTCGGCCTTTTTCTTCTTAGACCAGCACACGGGTGAATCGGCAAGGAGATAAAGACTACATAGAACTCACCCATGCCCTGTTAGAAACATAAGATGAAGCTGTTAGGAATTTGACTGTCATGTTTTGGGTCCAACTTTGGGTGGTATCAAGGCTAATATTATTAATAATAATAATAATAATAATAATAATAATAATAAATGCAACATATTTTTCAGTGAATAGGAAAATGAAACTGTGGCTAAATCAATTTATATGCAATATATATAGAGTCCATAACATGTTCTAATCCTGGGGTGTAGGCCTAATATAATAGGCAAATAACCAAGCAAAACAATATGTCTTTCTACAAAGCCGGTACAAAGATAGGTGTTTGGGTCTAACAGGGGGCAGGCAGCCTGTGAGGCTAATCCAGACTATTAGCTGGGAATGTTTCATCCAGGGTGATGATAGACAAAACTACATTCATCTTATCATCCTCACTGATCGGGACAGGCCCTCTGAGCTCTGGACCAAGGATCAGGACCTCAGAGAAACAGTGCACGAGCACACACACCCAAATGCACGCGCACGAACACACACACGCACGCACGCACGAACGCACGCGCACACACACACACACACACACACACACACACACTAAATTACTCTAATTTAACTAATGAGTGAACAAGTACAGCGGAAGATGATGACAGTTAAAATGGCCAGGCAGAGAGATATTCCACTAAACTATATGGCAATGCTATTTCATTGGCACCTCTTGGGGTTTGACATGCTCTTTAGGGTGTAATTCCACATAAATCACTTCATAATTTGCAGTCCCGCCTGATGATTAAAACAAAGAGAAAGACAGAGGCAACAGTGTGGTTGCAAAGTTAAAGTATCAAGACTATATGTGTTACAGTGAATTCCCCAATGTAGACCTTCAAATACTTTACTTAATTCAATAAGAATTAATCTTTGACATAACAATACACTAAATGTTATAAATTGAACAAGCAGGGAATTACACAAAGTATAATGAATTATGAACAGTGTTGGGTAGTAAGATATTGTAATATCATTACTATTTTCAGTAACTAGTATTGTAACTAATTACTATTTCTAAAACAGTAATATTATTACTATTACTAATCCAAGTAATGTTGCATTATTTAGTTCCAAGAACGAGATTTATGGTCCTAAATTTAGGATTTAGGGTAGGCTAGTTGAACAAACCTGTCCAATCATCTGGTTTGAGAGGCTGCAATGTTTTCACTTTATCTGATTGTTCACTCCTAAAAATAATTATTGTTCCAATAAAGAAGATTCAATTCTAAAATGAGCTGGCTACACAGATTGTCATTTTTCAGAAGGGGCGAGACAGGATATTGATTGTGTAAGTAATATATTAATGTAACTATTAATGTAACTAATTACTTTTAATACCCAGTAATAAGTAATGTCATTACTTTTTGAAGGAGTAATAAGTAACTAGTAACTTAATACAATTCGCGAGTAACCTGCCCTACACTGATTATGAACATGTACTGTATAATCTCTACATAAATACACTACAGTATTAAAATTATGCTTACTATCTGCCAACTGAAAAAAACAAGTGAATGCCTCCTGACAAAACAATTGTATTGTTTCTAGTGGGGAAAAAGGTGTACCAAGGGATTCCTTAAAGATTGTAGTATCATTAATAAACACTGCAACACACAGCACTTAAAACGCGCAACACACATCATTGGAACATGTTTTACAACCACTCTACCAGGTGTTTCATTGATTATTTTGGACTGAAACTGCAACATAAAACCCTGTGAACACACACACATACACACACACACACACACGCACACACACACAAACACACATCACGAGTATCAGATCGCAGGGACCTGTATTTCACGTCCAGTCCTGGGGAACTGATTGCAATAGATTTCAGATGAGGATCAACACTTTGAAACAGAGTCTTTGACCCGAGGCCTTAGAACAAAGAGACATACATTACATGTGGTCATTGCTAGAGGAGTGGGATAGACAAAATAAATGAAAGGAGAAAGAGATGGAAGGAAAGCGCAGAATAAAGCCAAATTTTTGAGCGCTAGTGTGCACTTAGACACAGAATATACACGTTGCGTCTCTGTCCTAATAGGTGCCAAGGTCAAGGTGAGCACAGGCCAATGCATGCCGACGGGCAGAGCTTGCTCTGCATGAGAAAGATGCATTCATAATCCAACCTGTAACTGATTTAGCTGTCTGCTGCCCAGGAGCCAGGCAGGCGCAATGGGATATCCCATCCAATGCTCTCCTTTCTCACGCTGGGATATCTTGGACACTGGAATACCCCCCTGGGGCGAGAGGTGGGTTGAAGAGGGCCCATCAGCTCTAGTCCAAACTGACACGTGCGCTTAACACACACACACACACACACGCACACACACACACACAGTCATGATCCATTGTAGCAAAGCCCTTGTAAGGTTGGAAGGGGTTTGAAGTGATACTGCGTCACTGAGGATGTGTGTTTTGGCCCTACGGTATAGAATATCCTCCCTGGAGGACCTTAACGACGCCGGAGGAGGCCCGTGCCTGTTTGATCTGCTGTATGTATTCCTAAGCAACCGTGACCGTGTGAGATTGGTGGTGTTCCTGGTGTAACAGAGACAACCGCCTTGATGGAGCTGTACAGGATGACGCTGAATAATAATAACCTGGTATCTGCTTTTGAACAGTCACACAAACCACGCTGAAAGGAAAAACCCACTGGCATTACTCAGGCAATTATATAGCTTTCCATCCATTGTTTTCGTGATTTTACACCTTACAAATGATTGAATGTTTCTCATATTTTGTGGTTAAGAGGCTCAATATTCTATCTTCAGGTTTATATGAGGACCGGTATCTGTGTGTAATAAGGAGATAGTGGTTTAGCCTAATAGATCTGGGCTCTAGTTGCCAAGAGCACAGAGGAACTTACATTATTCAATATAACTCTAGACTGTAGCCCGTAATCATTCAATGCGCGTTCGAGTCCTTAGTTCACAGTCAAAAACCAACAGAAAAACATCCAGGGTATAGGGGTCAGCGTATATAGCTGAAGGGAATTAAGGGGGGTATTGTTGTTCCTTCGATTTCTCGCCTCCCGCCCCTCAGTAATGAATATGAGAGGCCTAATAGACCCTCAGCCTGACCTCCAATAAGTGCTCCACACTTGGAAACATGAATTGTGGTCTTCAAAGAGCTGCAACTTCCTGAACGTTGCCCTTTTAATGGATATGTGTGAATAGTGTGTGTTTCTTATGCCACAGAGGTGACTGCCCCTGGAGCAAAAAAAAAAAGCAGCATTATAAGACAGAGGGAATTCAACAAAGATCAAAATCCCCAATATGTTGCGCCAAATGTGCACTTTCACATGCTTCCGCCAAGCGGGACCCAATCAACTGCAATTAATATGATCAATGGAATGTTAAACGCCGTACAGGATACGGCGTGGCAAGGCTAACTGCCCTCCAGCCCCGTCACACATATCCAAGGCGATGGAGAAAAACCATGTCCCCATGTCCTCAGGGGGCTAAATCTCTCCCATGCTCAATAAATTAGTCTGGGTTAGTACCTGGACTTCCTATAGTCACCGGGCAACCTTTTGATCTCTAAATACGCAAAATGGATCCAAGCTGATGAATGTGTTCACCCGGTTATGATTGATTAGGCGGCCGCTCAGGATGGAAAGGCCTGCCAAAATGTATTCGGAGACTCCGCTGCGTGAGTGGGAGATGGTTTCTCTGTGAGTGCAGGCTTATAGAAAGAGATTCAACAAAAGACATGAAAACATACACACAAACCTCACGCACTACATATTCAGTAAGTGGAGATAGAGGAACGATGGCATCGTTGTGTGTGTGTGTGTGTGTGTGTGTGTGAGGGTGTGTGTGTGTGTGTGTGTGTGATAGCTGTGGTCCTGGGGGAGGTGCAGAAGCTGGACAGAGGGCAGATCCTATGTTAAATGAATAGAGCTGTAATGACTCCATCCATAGTGGCTGTTTCCCTAGGATACAGCAGGTTTGGGGCTGTCTCTCTCCCACGCACACACACACACACGCACACACACGCACACACGCACACACACACACACAGTAAAATAGAAACATGTGGTGAGTCTGAGCATTTGCATGTGTGTGTCACTGTGTTTTTAAAACATATTCACTCAATACTCAGGCACACAGACACAGACACACACACACACACTCTCTCTTTCTCTCTCTCCCTCTCT
>JAOEGT010088155.1:0-14267 GCA_025447795.1 Speoplatyrhinus poulsoni | reverse complement strand
CCCCCCCCCAAAGAGAAATAACACGAAATCAGCCATTACCCCCAGCAGCGGCCAACACTATTCTAGGACCTTTGTAGTGAGTGGTGATGTATTCTACCAGGTCTGCTCTGTTTATGCTTCTGCAAGGCAAATGCACAAAAACTTCAATTCAATATAGAACACACATGTATCAGTTACCAATACCTTTACACAGACATTCATTCTACGCTAGTATTGAGCATAGCGCGTGTATGCATGCACACTCAATATTTTCTGAGACAACACCATTAAAAGGAAAACTGGATTGGGCTTAATTGACAGGTCTTTTCACGGACAACACTTGGATCTATAACACCGCTGTCGTGGAAACAATGCATCTTTCTGCATATTCCCATTGCTCCGCGCTAACAGACACTCGTGCCAGGTGAACCCCGACAGTGTGCTGGGCGGCAGCCTTACTTGATGTTCTCTGTAGGGCCCAGGATGGTCCGCCCCAGCGCCGTGGCCTGGTACGCCGTGGCGTGCAGGTAGTCGAAGACCACTTCCTGCAGGTTGGTCTCCACTTCCTGCATCTCCCTCAGGATGACGCCTCGCTCTCTCTCGATCTCCGCCTCGCCCAACGTGCTGTTCTGGATGATGTCGGCCAGTATCTCCACCGCTGGCACAGCGAGAGCAGGGGCATGTGTTAGCAGCAGTGGCATTTTGCAGACTTGAGTTAAACCTCCTCATAGTGAGTCTAGAAAAAATGCCTTTAATGCTAGATATGACAGTTGTAACAAAAAAGGTGTAGTCAGCGATTGTAAGCTAATACACCTTGCCACGTTCAGCTGAATCTACTCACTGGCCGTTAGCTGCTGTGTGCATACTGAAAAAGAAGAAAAAAAAACAAGGTCTTGTGTTTCTACACAGTGTCACCTCTGCATGGGAACACAAGGGGGCACTAGATTTCACAGGGGCGGCGCTTGATCTCATTTGCTTTGAGTTCAAAAATACATTAAAACATTTGACTATATAGTTTAATTGTAAAATGTTGTTATAAATCATATGCAAGGCCAATCTAAAAACAATAGCCTGTTAATGGCAGAGCAACATTTAAGCAGTAGGCGAATTCTTCTTCGAATAAATCCACGACATCAGAAAGGTATTCAACAGTAGACAGTTATCATTCATTAATAGCAGTTTGCTATTAAATGCTAAGGCTAAAAAGCCGCCAAATACTGGAGGAGGGAAGATGGGGGGTTCCAAGGGAAAAAGGTTGGGAACCAATGCCCTATGGCATTGAAGGAAGAGCCGTTTTGTAATCCGTTTTGAACAAGTAATCCTTGTTCTTTCACGTGCATGGCCTAAACCATGTCTATACTATCTTAGTTAGACTTTGCACCCAAAAATATTTGCAAGAGAAGCAAATATATGTCTCTTTAAAGCACTTTCAAATATCAACACACGTTTTGTCTTTCAGAAACGGGCAGCAAGCAGACTGTGAGGAGATATTCGCTGAAACTGACACAAAGTGAATAAGCATACAATCGCCGACTCCCCCTTTAAGACCTTCTCAGGCCCTGAAGATGCTTTATCGTCACACCTCGTGGAAGGTCCTTGGAGAAGGCTTTGGCGTAGTATACAGTCTGCTCCCGTGACGTGTAGGCATTAAGGTGAGCACCCATGTTTTCAATCTCCAGCTCCAGGTCAAGCTGGGAGCGCTTCCGTGTACCCTTCACGGAAGACACACACAAATGAGCACATACAAGTCAATACTAGCAGAGAGTAAAGACACTGCAAGCGACTAGCAGCAATGTAGCGACCAGAGACCATAAAACGTCAGTGATATTCAGCCACTTGTAACGACGACAAGAGAAATAACAATCGATGACGCAAAATGGGTAGGTCCATAATTAAACTAATCTCAACTTCAGGCGACGTGATTGAGGTGGACACCAATAGGAACCATTGATATCATTTTCTGACATTTCGAGTGGGAAATACAAGAGGGATACCTAAACAACCAAAGCCTGAAATGTAACAAAGAAACCAATTTTCAGCTACAAAGCAATGGGCGAATAGCAGATCACTTGCTGTGTATCCGGGGCTTAATGCTGCATTATTGTAATACTTAGAAAATGATCTTAATCTCACCTTAAATGCCATATGTTCCAGAAAGTGGGCTGTGCCATTGTTTCTCTCATTCTCATAGCGGCTTCCGGCGTCTATCCATAGACCTACCTGAAAGACCATAGGAAATATATATGTATGAAAGTGTGTGTGAATGGGTTAACGTGAGGCAAATAATGTAAAGCTATTTGGATAAAAGTGCTATATAAATGCTGTCCATTCACCATGTATATGTAGTTCTACTCATATCTCAACCAATCCGTGTGTGTGGATAAAGAATCCAACTCACTGTGCAGGTGGACAGACCAGAGTCCTCGGACGCAACACGTAGTCCATTTTCTAAAGATGTAACCTTGGTTTCTGGGACATTCAGAATCACTTGGTTGGCAGTTTGAGTTGCTAACGGTCTCTTCAGCGCAGCTAAAGGCTAAAGAAGGATGACAAAGTTACCAAGCCTGCGTCAGCCTTATATAATAGAAGTCATTGTGACATTGCAATAAAAACACATGTATGTGTCATTCAACAAAGTCAATCTATTGTATTGTCGTTTTATTGCTTCATGTGTGTTTTAGTCACATACATACACCAATCTTTACAGGATACACCACAGTGTAGTGACAGATTTAAAGACAGAATGTGTACAGTATGAAAATACTACAATACTTCTCAACACCAGGTTACCTAAGGCGGCATGTGCTCTAGTCTATATTATCTGCATACGTACATATGTACGTTTCTATGATATTATCAACCGCATGCATTGGTATTGGCTGCAGTATATTAAAAGTAATTTAAGAAACGATCCTTACCCTAACTAAAGTGTCTGTCTTCAATAAATGTCTCTTCACCAGGTATCTCCCAGCAGACGCGAGCCGCCGTAAAGACGTCGCCATATTGTTTATCTGGTACATTACGCATGCGCAACCAAACAAAACTAACGATATACGCAACTTCCTCTGTACGAAGAGACCCATTGTTTTAGTTAAATCTTCTCTTATAGTTTCATAGTTTGATATCAACATGATATGTACGTGTACTTGTTGGGAATGTTACCCCCAACATAGATATAAAATCAAGTGTGGTACCTTCCCCCTATGTGCAAAAATCACAGTCAGGCTTTTATTTTGAAATCAATAAAATCTCCGGTGCTGTAGAGTTCCGCGTAGCGCGCATTCTCGACGACATAAGGGGCTTTGAGTTTATTCTTTGAACGGTGACTCAATAATAGCTGGAGTTTGAATGTAAGGAATAAACAAACACTTCAGAACTTATGCAGGTCAGTTCATATCTGCGTTGGTTTATAGTCGCCCTGGGCATTAGTGATCTGGATGTTTTTCTTCTTCTGTAGCCTCAGTTTGTTTGTGTACGGTACCGTAGGCTAATATAGTTTGATGCTAACTGATATTGTATCATAACCTGGCAGTGGCTAACATTACGTTCACTATCAAATTCAAAGCAATAAATGGCGGATGCAATCAATGACAATCTGGAAGATGGTGAGATCTCGGGGTCCGACTCGGAATTGGACATGTGTCCTGCATTAGACAGTAGTACCGGTAGGCTTTGTGCAGACACCGTCTTCAGTGGTAATTCTTTTCAGAACCGGATTATTCCGCAGCCTACCGTCACAAACTACCGCAACACCGTCAAGACGGCGGAGTCCAGCGATAGCGATGCAGACTCCGACGAAGAAGCCTCGTTGTGGAGACGAAAGCGTCAGAAGGTCTACAACGCCCCGCCTCCAGCAGCTCAGGCAGCCGGCTACAAGGCACAGCCAGGCTCCCAGCCGCCCTCCTCCAGCCCACCGGCCAGAGGGCGCAAGGTCAATAACATCTGGGGCTCTGTGGTCCAAGAGCAGTGCCAGGAGGCTATCACAGCAGAGCTGGGCATATTTGGCATGGAGGGGGAGGTCAGCATGGCCAGTAGAAGCGTGGAGACGTACAATTTTGTCCTGGCTCGCAAGATAATGGAGAAGGAAAGGGAGCAAGAGAACCTGTCAAAACATGAAGGCGAAGTGTCAATGCTGGATGCCCAACTCGATGACTACATGGCAGGGCGCGGAAGCGAAGCCGAGGGGGATTCGAAGAGGAAGAGGCCCGTGAAAGAGAGAATTGGGCCACGAGCAGAGATGGACATCAAGGGCCGATACGAGATCACAGAAAATGACCCAGAGGAGAGCGTGATCGACGAAATAGCATACCGGCTGCAAGAGCCCAAGAAAGATTTGATTGAACGTGTCGTTAAAGTAATCGGCGCCAAAAAGGCTATAGAGCTTCTCGGGGAAACAGCCACGCTGGAGGAGAACGGCGGCGTGTACACCATGGACGGCAGCAGGCGACGCACGCCAGGGGGCGTGTACCTCAACTTGCTGAAGAACACCCCAAGTATCACCAAGGCCCAAACCCGACAGATCTTCCTGGACGAAACCCAGAAGGAGTACAAAAGCAGGAAAGCTGCACAGAAGAGAAGACGTCACATTGTGGCCAAGAAGATGAAGAAGGCCATCAACACGCTCAACCTGCAGGAGCATGACGACGTGTCCAGGGAGACGTTTGCCAGCGACACCAATGAGGCGCTGGAGTCGCTGGAGGAGCTTCCCGAGGAGGAAGAGGAGGCACCCTCGGAGCCCGCGCTGGGCACAGAGGAGACGCCCGTAGTGTACAGCTCCACGGACCTCGAGGTCTTCTGAGACAGGACGTCTGTCTGAGAGTAAATGTCTAATGATGCACTTGTAATGAATAAAACATAGCTATGTTCCTTTCTTTAGTGTAGACCAAATCACTGTCAATTAAATATGGTGTTGAGAAAACACTTGCATTGTTTTTTAAGAATTGTTTTCTGCATATGATGTGCAAATGAAAACGGTAACACTGTAAATAATGACGCAGTACTGCATTAACATATTTTTTTAACAACCTGAGAATCTGAGAATAGCTCTTACTGCTTTACAGTATAAAGTCCTGTGGCATACTGGCAATGGCTATTGTGTGTATTTGGAAGTTATTACAAACTACTTAACATCAGCATAGTTATGTTTAAAATCAAAGTTTTATTTTAGTTGCGCGACATTAAATTAATTTAGTTTATTTTGGACAATTTAAAGTTGGTTAATTTGTTTAGTGTAGTTCACTTGTTTCAATGTACGTTTTACTCCACCAGATGGCAGACACGTTCTTGACGTAATTAACGTGGTAGTTTTTATTTTTTGGTGAATTTATCTTGAAGTGCATTTATCAGTTATGTTAAATGTGTAATTTGAGCCAAACTGGTCATAGTTAATATTAAATAAAGCATGAATGTAATCCTCAGAAGCAGTAGTGTTCTTTTACACACGTCCCTGAGCAAAAATGTCCTTGTATTTACGATTTTTGTCCATGGAGCGGCAGCAACGCCTCAAGTGTTCTCAGCATGGTCGTCAACCAAGGTGTGACTATACAATTTGGTTGGATGCAGGTCCTATGTAGGGCACTTGTTTTTTTATGCACTAAAAGAACATTGCATCTTACCTATATAGAAAAAAAACATGCATTTTGTTATTCCGTTATAGTAGCCGATAGCCATAAATGAACACTAAATTGACTAGTAGTGTGAAACACAGCTGTCAATTCACAATCCCACATTTGACTTAGAATCAGTATTGCATTGAAATACTTTTAGAACATGCACATCAAGGTAATGCAACCACAAATAACATAAAACTCTACTTGCACGGCTTCAGGAGAAAATAAAACTCTTTAAAGAAGCGGTTGGTTTGAAAGGGAAATTCTCGTGTCCTCAGAGCATGGATTCTGTATCAAAGGCCCAACATTCTGGCAGGGACTCACTGGATAATCCAAGTAGCCTACTTATAGCCTAGCTGTTGTACTTCCTCACAGATGTGTCACTGCTGATAAAATGCCACAGCATACAATATGATTCTCTACATCAATTAGGCAAATTGATTAAGATGTATGAAACATCCAGTCAGTGGTCTACTTTTGTGTTGCCGTGTTTTGTGTCTACATATGCTACGTTATGTATTTTCATTTCAATAAGACGGACATGTACTGCACACAAATAGGGATTATCAATGACATATTCGTGGTGATTTATGTTTGTTCTGCCTTGCCTCATCCGTTTGGAATTGTCATATGCACACACACTCTGGTCTCAAGACCTCTGTCTCTGTCACCTGGCAACCATCTTGTTGCTTGGATACAAAACGCTGTTTCTTATTTCCTTTAGATCAAATAGGACTTGGGGGTAAAAGACAGCAGGCCTGCCTTATGTCAGATGGGACTATAGCTTGCCATGTTGACAGTGTCTGAAGAGGTCTTAGACATGTGCCCATGTCATCAGCAAATGTCAGCTGTTTTTTCTGTGTGTGTGTGTGTGTGTGTGTGTGGGTGCGTGCGTGCGTGCGAAATATTTGTAATTATTTTATTATTTTGATGTTTCTCAGAGCATTCAGCCCTTCCATAAATCTATAATTATCAAACTGTGTCGTGACTGCGCTTACGTGATCAGTGTCTGGCTGAGGTTGTAATTTGCAGTCTCGGTGTGTCTTTCCATAACAATTAAACGTGAAGTCTGTGCCCAAGACAATGAGGGTACGTTAATTGTGTGTGTGTGTGTGGGGTGGGGGGGGCATGTGTATTATGCCTGCTCCTAGTATGAGCTACATTAAATATCATTTAATCATCTTGTTATGAAGCAAACCCTCTACAGACAACTGTTATCATAAGCTGTGTGTGAGTGTAACTGCTAAACTGACACTCACCTATCCTTTGAGTGTCAGTTATTTTGTTTGTTTGTTTTGTGTTTATGTTTGACACAGCAATCATGAGTCAAGCGCCTTGAGCGGAACAGCCTCAGCTCTAGCCTCTCACCTGTGAAATGAACACGCTGTTCCAAATCCATACGGTTTGACACCTGCCAATGAAGCCACACAGGAACCAAGCTGTGCGAAGGGAACACAGTTGATACCAATTTAACACGTCATTTTGCACCCTTCTACCAAGGCTTATCGGCTTCACTCTTCTTTAAGGGACACAGTAACTTGCCTCTGTGTGTCTGTCCCCCTTGTGTTGGAAAATCAAGCGTTACAGACACATTGTTTAGGTTTGAAACTGGATGACACTCCTCTCCACTCCTCCCCAACAGCACTGCTCACACTCTTTTCCAATACTCCCTCAAATCCACCCGGCCGGCCGTTACAGGTAAAGTAAGTAAATTTTCAAGAATTCTTGCAAATTTCAACAAAAATCAAACAAAAAACACCTCTCCCTTCAATGCCATAGGGTGCTCCGTCAGAGGCACACACACATTAGATAGGCATTGCGAAGGCTAGGGTGTTGATTTGTGCGGTCTGCACTACATTGTTTCTGTTCCTATTTATGGAGCCAGGGCTGTGTAGAAGTACCTGATTATTGTTTCAATATGCACAGAAAACGGTATAGCGTTAGATATTTGGTGAATTTGGCAAAAAGTGCATTAGCATACAATAGCCTACAATATACCTTTAAACCTCTTTTCTGGGTACATGTTTTCATTGGACCAACTGGCTTTTCTGTCTTCTGTTTTCTCAGATGGCATTGTCATTAATCTGCTGTGCAATCTTGCCAGACCTGTCATCCTTTCTCTATCTTGGACATAATGGAGATACATTATGTCACCCTGTGTGTTATTGCCCGGACTCACAGAAAACTCAGATTGGTTGTGTCCATTTCTGGCCCCTAACGCTCTGGGCATCACACATGGCTCACACTGAGCATTCACATCAGTGAGAATATAGGTCACCGGTTGGTCATGCTGTGACATACAGTAGTGTGAAAGTGTTTCGAACTCGGAGCGACAATCTAGAAATTGCAGGCTAAGGGGGCAAACTCTTTTGGGAAGTCGTGTTAGAATTGCACAATATAATCATGTCCTGCGCTGTTTTTGTGTTTAAAAGAGGGTGAATGTCCTAACACTTAATTTCAGATAATGTAACATTTTTATTGCACTAATTATATATATATATAGCTTTGGGGTGACTTTGCTTGTCAATGTACTGATCATCATAGCCCTAGGGGTGCGGGGGTGGTCAACATGTTTAATAAATAATTGTTCATGTATTCATTACTTGTTTAACAATAATTGTGTTATTAAATGACTGCCTTCAGGCTCACGCATGTCTTAAATGAGTAGCCTACTCCCTTTCATTTAGGTTCCATGGTGAAGTGATGTTATTTTGGAATTGACAGAGAGGTTAGGCTAGGATTTAGATGGACCTGCCATACACTGCCACTTGTCCAAAGAAGCCACTGAGAATAGCATTCATTTAATCAATTTCATATTTTCCAAAATAACTCAACAAAAAGCCTTTATGACGAAATATTGTTTTAGCTGTTTAATCTATAAATATGAATCTAGACGGGAGATCTCTGCTTTCTCATAATGCCCCAAAATGTAATGTTAAGATAAGTAGGTGTAATTATTTTATTATTTATATGAATATCCTGTATAATAAAATATGTATAAATGTGTGTGTGTGTGCGCGCGCGCAAATGCATGTAGGTACTGTATTTATTAGTGATTCCCATATCAACTAAGTTACTGTGCAGTGAAGTGCATGTGCAACCAGCTTCTGTGGATAATAATGATCTATAAGCCATATCATCACACAACACATCAAGGCAAAGAAAGAAGTCAGTAGGTCTAAAGGACCTTCACATGGCTTGCAGTGGTTGCCGACATGCTCTAATGGAAGTAGATTTAGCAATAAAAACCAATGCTTCTTTGTGGTGGCTGTGGCACTGCTGAAATGATTGTGTGGCTAAGAGGCGTTCGAGTGCGTATAGATTGCAGAAGATAGAGAGATGGTGAGGGAAATTGCTTTTAAGGTTGTGAGTAAATTTCAATCGCAATAAGTACTGTAAACTTCCATCTGTGTGTGTGTGTGTGTGTGTGTCTGACAGTGAACAGTAACATCACAACATCCACAGGCCACTGAATCACCTCATCTTTAATAAGGGTCTTATTTCGACAGATTGAACATTTATAGCACAGAAATTATTTATCCAAATTAGACATTTCAATTGAAGTTTTTCAGATTCAATTTTTCAGATATGGCAACCCGTTGGTCCAGTGGATAGCACTGTGGCCTCGTAGCAAGAACGTCCGGGGTTTCAACCCCAGTTGTCCCGGCCTTTCTGTGCGGAGTTTGCATGTTATCTGTGCGGGTTTCCCCCACTATCTATAAACATGTCAGGTTCACTCTCCAGCCAGTGCCATCTGACCAGTGGCTCCAATCTGGAGTTGGTCCCTGGGCACTGCACAGCAGCTGCCCACTGCTCCTTTGAGGGATGGGTTAAATGCAGAGGATGAATTTTGCTGTGACAATAAAAGCACCTTTACCTTAGATTAACATACAGTAGCTGTAATATATCATTATATTCAAGTTTCTGGATCTTGTATACATCTTATTCAGGTTAAAACATAAATGTATTATAACCAAATACAGTCTGCAATATTGCGTGCATACTAAAACATCACAAGTCCTGTGTGCTTGTTAACATGGGAGGTCAATGTTGATGTTATAGCAGATCAACTAAACCACTTTGTGTACTTTCTTCATGAAAACCCTGAGCAGCTAAGTATGGTACACACCTAGAGGCATGGCACATGCATTGGGTCCACATTAGAACTAACACACACCTCCTTGTACTGTTATTTACATTTTGATGGGCCTGCGATGAATGCTGATTCCTGTCAAGGGTAAATCAGCTGTGCGAACGAAGAAAAGAAAAAAGACAGAGATAACATGAAGCAACAGCATGCTGGCTTGGACATGTAAAGTAGCACATTTTGATGACCGGCTACTTCTCAGGATGGGCGTGTACAAAATCGGCTTGATTGACATCTTGCTTCCTGCTGTGAGTTCTGTGGCATATGTTGGTTGTCGTTGGTCGTTTTTATGCTCTTTATAGTAGTACGCACTATCTGAGTACTATAAGAGTACTCAGATAACAGTACTGCCTGCACCTGTTTTTCTAATGTTCAGAGCAGCGCAACATGGTTCCTTTGCTGCCCAGGACAGGAATGGCGAAGGAGTTCTCGTGCCTGGAAAGCTCCCTCACGCCAACAGTAACGTTTGCACACTTATATCTCAAAACTCCCAGTTCACATTCCTGGTTCCTTTCATTCACAACTCAGGAACAGCCCAGGTGTCTTCACAATACAGTGACTTATTTTCCACCACATCGGTATGGGTATATATATGGGTATATTTATTTATGGGTATATTTGGATAGGTCAACAGTAAACCAGTTTGTTTTTCATGGGGAGTATTCTGTAATTCTGTAAATTCACAACGAGGAACAAAATCAGCTTTAGTTTACTGTGTGGTTCACACCCGAAACTGTATACCGTTGTGTTACAATTGCATATGGTTGGGAACCAGAGCTTATAAGGGCATGGCCACAGATTAACCGACATTGTACAAGGAATGTTGCACAATATGGAGTCTGATTACACAACAAGGAGTACCTCTCAGTTTACCTGAGCAGGGACAATAGCCAGCGACAATCTGTGCTATTCCAAATCATAAGGAAATAGCTGTGAATGTCTTTATCTGGGATTGAAAGGCTTTCTCTTACTGCTTTCATTTTTGTTTGAATTCATTCAACCCCCTCTCAACCCCAGTCACAGGTCTTTGAGTTATTTTGCCTGATTATATTCTAATTCAGACATTGAAAACATAAATATTGGCTTGAGTATATGCATGTGTATTTTATGATAACATCTTGAGTCATCCGAATGATTCAAGCCAAGAATTTATAAAGATAATATGTTTGCATATCCAGATAGAAATTAAACTCAAGAGCTGAGCAGATTTCTTGGTAGACGACAATGTTTGCATTACAATTTGGTAAAATCAATTGTTACACTGACTTTGTAGACATAAGGTCTCCCACCAATCTGTTCTCCACAAATGTTGATTGATAAAATAAAACCTTCCAGACACAGCATAAATGGCCTCTCAAAATGCATGGGCACACTATCTTGTTAGCCGGAATAAGCACATAATTTCTCAAGTATACTTTCCTATGCACAACACTTTTTAAATTATTTTTACTCAGGTTGCTACATAATACTAGAATGAACAGTGTACAATGAATAATGTTAAACATGTATTCTAGTCAGAGAGAATAAAGCAATGTCTCACATAAAGATGGTCTTTATCTAGCATACCACAAAGGCCGTCATTTTGACTGTCAGGGTGGCCTTGTTAGGCACACTGCTTTGTCGTAAGGGACTTTTGACAGTCAAACCGCAGGAAATGTCCTCTGTACAAAGATACTGCTGGATGGAGCTATTCACACTTGGGTTTGGCAGTAAACCACTGAGCAGAGGTCACATTGGAAAAAAAAGGGCCTTCAGAGATTTGATAGAGAGCCTTCAAAGGTACCGACCACAGACTATGGGACAAATTACTGCTTTGTTTGTCACCAGAAATGATGGATTGAACAATAAAATATTTTACCTGAGCTGATCAATCTTGAAAGCAGGTGAAGGGTGATGTATTTTATTATGTAGCATGTCAACGTATAATAAAGTTAAGTGTAATGAATCATAGTGTTTTGCCCTCAGGCTAGTCTTCATGTAGGATATTGTATTTTGACTTTTTTTGTTGTTTATGTGGCTTTCAAACATAATAAGTGCTTACTCATTTCACAATGGAAGGCTATAGGCTATAGGCTATATTTGTATGTATTATTACCCCCAATGCATAAATCCACTCACTATAGGTCTATGTCCTGAAATGATTATACAACATATCAGTTCAATACAATCTGCAGTAGACCTACTCGAAATTGGATTCTCTCCACAGTTAGACCAATGGAGGCGCAAACCTTTTCTCCCTGGTAACCAACCACCTGTTGAGAATGATTTCCCTGGAATAGCATAAGGGTCTGCTATGCTTGAGGAAGAAACAATCTGTTGTCTTTGCTCCCGTGCCTTGAATGAACAAGATGCCTCTATAGGGCTACTGTACACACATTTCAGTGTATAAGACAATTTGGGGACAAATAGATATCTTATATTTGACAGATTTCATGTTTTTCCTAATCTATATCTTGATAATCGAGTTAGGCCTATTTTTCTGGTTAGTGGTAGGCAGTGGCAGTTGATACCTTCAGCATAGGCTACCATATGAGGCTTTTCCGTTGTCAAAGCTTGAGAGGCTACAGTATAGGCTAATGGTCATCTATCTGGTCTATTTTCTCCCACATGCTGCTATTACGGCCTGGCACTCAGCGCACGCCACTACACACTGCTCTCGTGGCTGTCAACAGTGGCTCTGTGTCAGCGCGCGAGTAATTTAAAGCATTCTCATGGATTTGTCGAGTGCACGTACCTGAAACAAAGGAGGTAAACGAAGCCCGCACTCGCCTGACTCAGAGCGGTCGCGGCAGCTCTGCCGAATTTATTAGACGGCACTTATCTCGATTTAAATGCCACATCGCGGCGCAGAAGAGTTCGGCCCCGTGATCTTGCTTTCATTCATCCACTATCCACTTTAACACTCACATGACAATGATGCATATGAAAGGTAGCATGTGCAGTCAGACCCTATTATAATGTTGTCTCCCCATCATACAGGCCTAATGGTGCATAGCACCACCAAACAGGCCTAATGAGAAATGTATCACACTGACTGATGACACTTCTTACGGGGATTACAATGCAGTTCAACAGACAATTGTTTAATCATTCAACAAACATGTTTTTACAAAAGAGAAAGTGTGTGTTTTTCTTTAATTAAAACAAACAGCATTAACTACATGATATGGTTGCTTCCTGTTTGTGGCGTGGATGTACAGTAGCTATGGAATATATAGGCTAATGCTGTGACTTTATCATTCACGGGCAACCATGATTTAACCCTTCAAAAAGCATTTTTCAAGGGTTAAATCATGGTTGCCCGTTTAAATGTATTTTATAGTGTGTGAGGAGGTGCAACAGCAAATGTTTCACAATAGTCTGATGCTGTGCTACACTATGCTATGTAGATTAGGGTAGCCTTATAAATGATGGGACACATTATAAGAAAATAAAAATAAAACATGAGACGCTGTTCTTTGTCCTTTAACTATTGAAGATATTTGATGCTTACTGTCTAATTGATTCTACATGGCTGGCCCTATAGGTAACACTCCTGGCAGTTAGTTCCATGCTGTAGTTAGTTGTTAGTTCCTAGGTAATGCGCTACTGGGCTTATAGCTGTGCTCTCGACAGGGAAACATAGTACATTGATCTCAGTGGCAAGCCCACCTCAGTGGGTCACACAGTGTCATGCTGATCCAAAGTAGTACAATATAATGACAGAGCACCACAGGTTACTCTGTCACTGTCACAAAGACATATGTAGTACATGCACGGCACCCCCAAGCATTAGAAAGACGGTAAAACATATATATTGTACTTTTTCTCAACCCATTTACATATGGTATTAAGAGAATAGCAGGTTACGTTTATACTGTATATACTGTATGTGTGCGTCTGCTTTCTGGAATAGTTCTGGTTTCTAAAGGTCTATGAATATACACCACCCTTCACTTGCTTGAATGGGACTGACCGACCCGGGTCAAACATTTTATTTGTCCAATCCATCATTTGCGGTGACAGAGAAGGACAAAGTCATGGGTCTCACGGTCCTATGACTGTTGTCGGCCCCTTTAGAGGCTTTTCAGTAACAATCTACGTTTTATTTGCGTACGCACCAATGATGATTGGTACTGTACATTTAACTGTCAGGTCAACCCATCCTCCATGTTGTTCCCGTACTAGCAAACCTGGTCTAGTGTTTCAACTCACAGTCCATGGCTTGTATGGGCCGACTTACATGGGCCAAGCTGTAAGTTGACCACTGAATAAACATATGATATACTTGTAACCGTAGTTGCTGTGGAGTCTGAAACATATGAGTTTCCAAAAGCATCTGTTTTGGAAACTATTAGTCCAATCCTTCACTGGGCAGCTGGATTTCCACATAATTTAGATTCCTTCTGCAGAGAAAGAAAAGTTTCAAAAATCCTCTTATATGCCATTCATCTCCCTGTGTCGCACGCACACACGCGCACACACACACACACACACACACACACACACACACACACACACACACACAGCCGGTTGATGTGTCATCGTTGCTG